>BQNB010013861.1:55758-73642 GCA_026074375.1 Tanacetum coccineum
AAATAGCAAAGTTTTACATTGTGTTCTTCTTAGTACTTGTGTTAAGATTCCGCATTAGCACATAGTATTCATAGTTATTGTCTCTCATATAGTTGATTTGGATTTATTCAAGTTAGCTATTGTCTTACAAAAGGCTAAACAGATCCAAGACTTTGGACCAACAAGTGGTATCAGAGCCTCTAGAGGGACTCTGAGTAAGAAGAATCGCAAGATCCACAAACAACATCTTAGTGATGATGAAGCATCATACCATGAAGATGCATCAGACAATGGTACTGCAACCAATAAACCAAAACAACAACAACAACAACTCATTCCTACAACAACCACTATCTCAAATATCAAACTCCCAATTCTGAAGAAGGAGGAGTATGATATATGGGCCATGAAGATGGAGCATTACCTTGAATATACTGACAATGATGTTTGGAAGGTAATTCAGAATGTAAATTCTAAGAAGAGAATCTCAACTGGAAAAGATGGTGTTGTTAGAATACTTCCACCAGTATCTACTGCAGAAATTCATGTTGTTGAAAAGGAAATGAAGGCAAGAACCATCTTACTTATGGCTATTCCCAAGGAACATCTGAGAAGATTTCATGGAATGGACGATGCAAATGAAATTTGGGAAGCCATAAGGACTAGGTTTGGTGGTAATGAAAATTCTAAGAAGATGCAAAAAGCTGTTTTAAAACAACAGTTTGAAGCATTTACTATATCAAGTTCAGAAGGGTTAGAAAAGGGATATGACAGATTCCAACAACTACTCTCACAGTTTGAAGCTCATGGTGCTAAAGTATCCACTGAGGATGCAAATCACAAGTTTCTCAGATCTTTGCCCCTAGCTTGGTCAAATCTGGCAATGACTATGAGAACCAAACCAGATGTTGACACTTTATCCATTGATTAATTGTATAATAACCTTAGGGTTTTTAAGCAGGAACTCACAAGTACCTCAAAATCATCTGCAAGTGCTCAAAATGTTGCTTTTGTTTCACACAGCAAGAGCAGCACTAACAAGGTTAAGTCTGGTCATACTGGTGCTTACAGTACTTATACTCCTTCTACTTCTTCAAACAATATTCCAGAAAGAGAAGTTCCTACTAGTTTTGCTGATGAAGTTATTTATTTACTCTTTGCCAATCAATCAGAAGATTTGGACTTGCTTCATGAAGACCTAGAACAGATTGATGATATGGACATTGAAGAGATGGACATAAACTGGCAGATAGCAATGATTGCTATTCGAATGAAGAAGTTCTACAAGAAGACTAGAAGGAGAGTCTGGATTGATGGAAACAAACCTGTTGGTTTTGACAAAAAGAAGCTTGAATGTTTCAAATATCACAACACTGGTCATTTTGCGAGGGAATGCCCATCCAAGGGGACAAATGATGGAAAGAAGAGAGACTCTTTTTATCAATATAAAGGAGCTAGAAAGAAAGAGCAAAATCAGAACTGTTTGCTGACTATGGATGATGGTGTTGTCAATTGGGGAGAACATACAGAAGAAGAAGTAGAGACAAATCATGCACTCATGGCAATCAGCTCAAATAATGAGGTATCATTATGTTCTAAAACTTGCATTGATTCATATAATAAACTTAAAACACTGTGTGATGAACAAACAAATCAGTTAGGTGAACAAGAAGTAAAAATACTTGCCTATGATCAAGCTGTTAAGAAATTAGAAACTTAAGTTGTTACTTTTCAAAAGCAACAATTATCTTTAAATGAACAGCTTACATTTCAGGCAAATGAATTATATGAAAAAGATGAAAAGCTTAAAAAATATAGGAGAATAGGAATGAAAGCTGTAAAAGAAAAGAAAAGCTCAAGTTCAATTTGAAGCTCAATTTTATACTGAAGAAGACTGGGATGCTATTAGAGCCAAGTTAGAAGCAAATGCAGAGATGACAAAAGATGTGTTGGGAAAGGATGTGTCTGAACAAGATTTTGCAAAAAGAATGATAGATTTGGTGAATCAAAGAAAGAAACATTTTGCAGAAGAAAGAGCTAAGGCAAAGAGAAATAAACTTATGACTCAATCACAGTTGAGAATTTACATGTCAAACTATCTGAAGAATCAAGGAACTTAGAAGCTTTCTTAGTTAAAAAAGTTGATGTTTGAAGAGATTAAAGAAGTGTTTGAGAAGTTAGTTAAGCAGATTGATACTTTTGTTCCTATAAATATTGAAGCTACAAAGGCACAGTTGAAAAGATATGGACTTGTTCGTGCTTACAATGGTGTGACGAAGACTTGTCAAAATCTAGCAAAGGTGTGTGATTTTTCTTATATGTGCTCAATGCTCACATTTGCTATCACTTAGTATGTGTCTCATAGAAGATGAGGATTTTTGTCAAGAGATTGGGATCTACTTATATTTCACAGATTTATTTATAAGTTCGACGTCACGTGGATAGTGCAAGATATAAGACACAAGTTTTAAAGATTCAACTTCTTCAACAAATTCGTTATACTCTATTTTCTTCATCAGTAATCACTACATAGAGCCTACAGAGTTTAAGATTCAAGAGATGGTAAACATATGTGTTTCAGGGGAAGCTTATTGATTAAATGTTTAACCATCTACATGCACCACTTGAGGGGACGTGTTTACAAGTTGCATATCTATAAGAAGACCCCTATTGGATGATTACAAAAAGGGGAAGAAGACTACAGAGATATGATTTGCAGCTTATTATGTGTGGTGACATAGTCAAGGATTCTAATTCTTATCTTAAGTCAAGGGGAAGCATTGATGATTTTGTTTCATTCAGGGAGATGATTACATCTCAACTTCAGGGGAAGCTTTGGCTTTATGATGAAGTTCGTACGAGACTTTGTTTGTTTTGTCATCATCAAATAGGGGAAGATTGTTGGGATTCTTGATTTGATGAGACAAAGTGAATAAAAGAATAAACAAAGATGGAAACACAGAAGGACCAAAATGTCATCATGAAGTTCTACAAGAATTGTAGAAGAAAAAATAAAGATTTGGTCAAAATAAGATAAGAATGAATATTAATGAGAAGATAATTAATTGATTTTCTCATTAATATATTAATTAGTTTCCTTGCAAGCCTAGGACTTCTTATGCTATAAAAGGAGGTCCAGGCATTTAGAAAAATATAGATCCATTGCATAGTTGACCAACGAGAGTCGAATAGTAAAGGTGTGTGTGTGTACACCATAGTTAGTAGTTAGTTAGTAATAGACATATTATAGATTGGGGTAATAGGGATATCGTTTGAATGAAAAACCTTGTTTGATAATATTGCTTTCTTATTATTCCGCTATGCATTCAATATTATCTGTAAAACTAATCCATGATGGGTTAAACGATTCATCACAACAACAGTTTTGAAGCATTTATTATATCAAGTTCAGAAGGGTAGAAAAAGGGAAATGACAGATTCCAAACAACTACTCTCACAGTGGAAGCTCTTGGTGCTAAGTTGTCCACTAAGGATGCAAATCACAAGTTTCTACAGAACTTTGCCCCCAGCTTGGTGCAAATCGGCAATGCCTATAAGAACCAAACTAGATTTGTACACTTTTATCTATTGATGATTGTATATAAACCCTTAGGGTTTTATTGAGCAGGAACTAACAAGTACCTCAAAAAAATCTGCAAGTGCGTCAAAAAGATTGCTTTTGTTTCACACAGCAAGAGCAGCACAACAAGGTTAAAAGTCCTGGTCATACTGGTTCTTAAAATACTTCAACTCTTCTACTTCTTCAAACAAAATTCCAGAAAGAGAAGTTCATGCTAGTTTTGCTGATGAAGTTATTTATTCACTCTTTGCCAAACAATCAGAAGATTTGGACTTGCTTCATGAAGACCTAGAATAGATTGATGATATGGACATTGAAGAGATGAACATAAACTGCAGATAGCAATGATAGCTATCGAATGAAGAAGGTTCTAAAGAGACTGGTAGGAAGTCCGGATTGATGGAAACAAACCTGTTGGTTTTGACAAAAAGAAGCTTGAATGTTTCAAATGTCACAACACTGGTCATTTTGCTAGGGAATGCACATCCAAGGGGACAAATGATGGAAAGAAGAGAGACTTATTTTCTCAAGATCAAGGAGCTGGAAAGAAAGAGTAGAATCAGAACTGTTTGCTGACTATGGATGATGGTGTTGTCAATTGGGGAGAACATACAATTGAAGAAGAAGAGATAAATCACGCACTCATGGCAATCAGCACAAATAATGAGGTATCATTATGTTCTAAAACTTGCATTGATTCATATAATAAACTTAAAACACTGTGTTGGATTAACAAACAGACCATTTAAGGTTAACAAAAAGTAAAAATTACTATGCCTATGACAAGCTTTAAGAATTAAAGCTCAATTGTTACTCTTCAAAAGCCAATATCTTTGAAATGAACAGCTTACATTTCAGGCAAATGAATTATATGAAAAAGATGAAAAGCTTAAAAAATATAGGAGAATAGGAATGAAAGCTGTAAAAGAAAAGGAACAATTTGCAGAAAATAAGTAGATTCATGAAGATTCTTCAAAAAACGCTTTGGACAATTAGTTATTCTAGTTATGAGTGTGCAACTCTAAAGTTAGGCTTAGGGTATGAAATAAAATCAAATGATGAGGGTTTTAAGCTATGAGGAAGAAATGAATAGTACTGTGTTTAATTGTACAGAAGAAGACTTCATTGACAAACCTTTGTACAGTAGATTTTCAAAGACTGATAGTTTCAAAGGAGTTCCACATCCCTTAACTGGGGACTATACTCCTAAACCACAACAGGAAATTGATGAATCTTTGTATGTTTATGGTAAAAAGGGACCTCAAAAGCCTGAAACTAGTGTCTCAGATGACACATTCAGTGAGAATTCTGTTACAACTAATGAAAAAGTCGTGTCTGAACCAAAACCAAAAGAAGTTGAACCTAGTTGTGTAACACACGTAAAAACTCCTAGGCAACAAATGAAAAATCAAGAGACACCTAAAGTTAACAGAAAGAATTGGAATGAAATGATGGAAAGAGAACTAGGGGAAGGTTACTCTTTCATCAAGAAAAAGTGTTTTGTTTGTGGCAGCCTAAGTCATTTGATCAGAGATTGTGACTTTTATGAAAAGAAAATGGCAAGAGAGGCTGAGCTTAAGAAACAAAGGGTTTTTAATACTGGTAATGGGGTGGCCAAACCAGTATGGAACAATGCAAACAGGGTTAATCATGCTAATCACTTTGTACCTAGACCAGTACAACTCATTGCTGTTAGGCAAAATGTTAATTCTGTTAGACCTAATGTTAATACTGGTAGGGCAAATGTTAATTCTGTTAGGCAAAATGTTAATTATGTCAGGTCTAATGTTAATACCGGTAGTTTTAATATTAATACTTTAAAGCTAAACAACCAATAAATACCAGTAACTCAAACAGTTTTAGTCCCGTAAGACCCTAGGTGAATATGTTTAATCAAAGAAGTAATTTTTCAAAATCACATTCAACTGTGAGAAGACCCATTGTTAGAAATACTGCAAAAATGTCTTATACTCATGTTGTTAAGGGAAATTGGGGCACTGTTGTTAAGACCTCAGCAGGTTATAATTGGAGGAAAACTAGACCAAACTCCAATTGTAATAGTGGATCCAATTTTATTCGAACTGTAAATGCTAAAGGACCACAAGGCAGACCCAAGCCTGAAAAGGCCTGGGTCCCTAAGAGAAACTAATTTCTCTTTTTCATGTGCAGGATCATCCACTCAAGAACATGGAGGACAGAGGTATATTTGATAGTGGATGCTCAGGGCACATGACTGGTAACAAGGATCACCTGGATGATTTTGAAGAATGCAAAGGGGGATCTGTTACCTTTGGAGGTAGCAAAGGCTACATAACTGGTTAAGGCATAATAAGAGTTGGTAATTTAGATTTTGATAGTGTGTCTTTTGTAAAAGAACTTGGGCATTTTAATCTTTTCCTAATATCACAAATATGTGATAAGCAGCACAAGGTTCTTTTTACTGAAACTGAATGTCTTGTTGTGTCTCCTGACTTTAAGATGCCTGATGAAAATCAGATACTTCTAAAGGTCCCTAGGCAACACAATATGTACAGTTTTGATATGAAGACACCAGCTCTCACAAAAGATTATGCTTGTTTGATTGCAAAAGCCACATCTGATGAATCTAAATTATGGTACAGGAGGTTAGGTCATATAAATTTTAAAAAACTTAAACAAACTAGTGAAGGGAAACCTTGTAAGAGGTCTACCTTCCAAGGTTTTCAGAAATGACCATACATGTGTTGCCTGCCAAAAAGGTAAGCAACACAAGGCCTCCTGTAAGGCTAAATTAGAAAGAACAATCACTGAGCCATTACACACCTTGCATATGGATCTTTTTGGACCTACTTCTGTAAAAAGCATTAATCATGCAAGTTATTGCCTTGTAATTACTGATGATTGTACCAGATTTAGTTGGGTATTCTTCTTGGCTACTAAGGATGAAACTAGTGGCATCCTTCAGAACTTCTTTAGACAAATTGAAAACCAGCTTAATCACAGGGTTAAAATCATTAGATCAGATAATGGCACTGAATTTAAGAATAGGGATATGCTTGAATTTTGTGGGAACAAGGGAATAAAACAAGAGTATAGCAATGCCAGGACTCCACAGCAGAATGAGGTTGCTGAAAGAATGAACAGGACCCTAATTGAGGCATATAGGAAAAAATATTGTCATAAAAATATCAATGTGTCAAAAAAAAAAAAGTTTTAAAATCTTTCCTAACTCAATCTTTTGTATAATACTTAATACTTTTGGATAAGTGTAACGAGGTTTGTAAACCACAGCGTCATCGCGGAGCGCGCAAGATAACTCTGTGTAAACAAACGATAACTGTTAAAGACTATATGTCGTAAGACTAACTGTGCAACTGAGCAATTCCTCTAAGGACTATTTCGTTAAATATTTTAAGAATTATGTTAAATTCAAATTTTTTTAAAAATCTACATATGTAAAAAACATTGGCCAATATTGAACTCCTATTTGTTTCGCAATATGAATGACATTTTTTTTTTGAAATGAATTGATAGCATATACGTTTTCATATGTGATAAAATAAAGTTTGTTTTATATAAAAAAAATCGTAAACTAGGTGATAAGATCTCGTTTATAGACTCAAGATTGATTAGTTTAATATATCTAGGATGAACATTTAACAATGATGATATCACGCAGCGGAATAATATAGAAACACAATCATAGTTATCAAAGGTTTTCTTTATTGAACGTTTTTCCCTATTACTCCCAACTATAATTTGGGGCTACTACCAACTAACTATGGTGTTAACTATTCCGACACTCATCTGTCGACTTATTTCTATGTAACTATCTAGTCTTCAGAGTTATATGTATCCATGGATGGTTATTTCTAATCCATATGCTGTAATCTCTTTATATAGAGAGAATATTATGGTTACAACAGGTAAGATAAGAACAAACAATTTAATTTAAATCTTTAAAAATATCTTTTTAATAATATTCTGTATCTTTATTCATTTTAAGGAGATCTTTCTGATTCTGAGATCTTCAATCTTCATCTTTATCTTTTATATTCTACAAAGCTTGAAGACGGTTTTTTTTTAATTACAATTTTAGTCATTTTGTTTTAGCAATCTTTTATATTTTGTCTCATCAATTCAAGATTCCTAACAATTTCCCCTATTTGATGATGACAAAAACAAACAATAGTCTCGTAACGAACTTCATCTTAAAGCCAAAGCTTCCCCTTGAAGTTGAGATAATGTAAATCATCTCCCTGAATGAAACAAAATCAAGATCTCTTGACATGTCACCACACATAATCAAGCTGCAAATAATAATCACTGTAATCTTCTTCCATTTTTGTAATCATCTAATAGGGGTTTCTGTAGATATGCATACTGGAATCATAACAGCTACAAACATTTATACACAAACTACGTATCATCCATTCTAAATACTCAAATACCCGCCATGTAAGGCAAATACGAAAATAACTATTGAGCAGTAGAATTAATAAAACTAGCAGTAGTTAAATAAATGACTAGCAGTAGTAAACGAAACACTTTCCCTCTAGTGGGCATGTAGATGGTTAAACATTTAATCAATAAGCATTCCACTGAAACCTATATGTTGACCATCTCTTTGAATCTCGAAACGTCTGTAGGCTCTATGTAGTGATCAACTGGATGAAGAAAAACTGAGTATAACAAATTTGATGAAGAAAGTAGGAATCTCTCAAACATTGTAGTCTTATGTCTTGCACTATTCACGTGACTCAATCTTATACCATAACCATAATTATAAGTAGATCGAAACCTCTTGACAAAATCATCATTTTATGAGACAACATACTCCAATGTGATAGCAATATGTGAGCTTTTCATGTCCATTAATAGTTGATGAAATTAGGCTTGATGTAATTCCTCTAGTACGTTGCTACAAAACAGCATAGTTTTCCCAAAATTGTTCAATAAGGGACACAAAAATGATGGGATTTTCAGTAAGAGCATAGTAGATATGGCTTGAAGTAAGAAAATCTATGATTTCATCAAAACCCTCACTACTTTCAGATTTAACCAAATATGCGACCATATTATGCTTGTCGTAAAATTTCAACTTGTGCCATTTGATGAATGAAAGATGATGAATGAGGTTGGAATAGTTCGGTGTTAAGTGTAAGGGTTCTGGTAGAGTGAATTGGATTATGAGTGAGGGTCTTTTAAAAGAGTATGTGTTCACCATTGTAAAAGAGTTGTACTTATCTTGTAGAATCGTTTATTTAAGTATTTGATAAATCGAGAAGGAAGTCTCCAATTAGTCAAACCCTATAAGCTATAGATGTGGCGAAAATATCTCAACGGCTCTTTGATTAAGGAAAATCTGTTAGGACTCAAACAGTACTAACAGTCACTTAGTAGTACTAAGTTTGGTCTAGCAGTACTAATTTTAAAGTTCTACAGTACTAACTTCTATCCAGTCAGTAGTAGTATTACTTGCCTGACAGTTATTAACTTAACACGACAGTACTAAGTGTGATTACCATTGCTGTATTAACTCCAAACTTGTTCCATCACAGATTTTCACAACAATGTTAGACTCTCATTTTTTCTTTCTGTTTTTAAACTCACAAAATATCTCTCAATTCTTTTTCTCACCAAACACTCATTTCTGTTTTTCACACACAACTCTCTTTCTGTTTTTGAACTCACCAAATCTCTCTATTCTTTTTCCTCACAAAGCAGACAATTTGGGTATAGTTTGCCATCAATTCCTTAAGTTCCAAACTATCCTCCCCACTTCCAAGTGTGTAACCTCTTGAGAGAGGTGGGTCATTGGATTGTTTTATAGTTTTTGGCAAACTAATAGCCATAAACGGATTTAGGAAGTCTTTACCAAGGCTGTTTGCTTTGGACTAGCCAATGCTTCATTGCAATAACCTGGTGCATTGATAACCATATAGTTTTTGGTAAACTATCAACCATCAATGGATTTGAGAAGTCTTTACCAAGGCCGTTTGCTTTGGACTAGTCAGTTCTTGATGTTTGTTAGACATGGTGAACTGATGACCATTTGTTGTGTGGTTTACAACCAACACTGAAGGAACACGCTACCATCATATTCCTCCCTTCAGAGAAAGCTTCTAGCAGTTACACCAATTGATATGTACACAACAGTACTAACTAAACCTAGCAGTATTAATTTTTGTACTAGAAGTACAAAGTTGTAACTCACAGTATCAACTAAGCTCAGTAGTATTAACCAATTTATCATCATATTTACCCTCTAGTATACATATAACCTCCCCTCAAATATAGCTATAGATTTAACATCCTATTGCTAACCACCAAAAAGTTAAATCTTGTGACATCAAATCCTTTGGTGAGAAGGTCTGCAACATTAGAGTCTATGTGAATCTTGACAACTTCTATCAGTATTTTCTCATAGCAATCTCTGATAAAATGAAATCGAATTTCGATATGCTTGGTCCTAGAATGAGCAACAAGATTCTTGATAACACTTATAGTGCTCTCATTATCAATATGGATTTTGGTGTTCATGAAATTGAAACCATAATCCATCTAACTGGGGGAGACTATAACACCCCGCATTCTCAGGTCATATTCCGATTCCGATAACCTCATAATATAATTATTCTTTCAAATTATTAGGCATTTACGCATGTGTCTTTAATATCTCAATGCCTATACGAACCCATCCGTTTCATGAATTTAACCAAGACGTTCATAGACGTGATTAGTATTACGTCAAATTATAGAACCATGCATATCTACTCTACACTAGTTAAGACTTTACATGAACCCTTCATATTCGTTATTTGAATTATTTTCGCGACAAGAAACTTATGCACTCACGCTCATTTAATCCAA
Organism: Tanacetum coccineum; assembly: GCA_026074375.1. Classification (NCBI taxonomy): domain Eukaryota; kingdom Viridiplantae; phylum Streptophyta; class Magnoliopsida; order Asterales; family Asteraceae; genus Tanacetum; species Tanacetum coccineum. Next base: position 66,170 of record BQNB010013861.1, read on the forward strand.
GTGAAACTATTAGAATCAAACTTCACCAATATGTAACTTCTATAAAATAAAAGTAGATAAGTCTAAAAATAAAAACTCATGCCCAATCCTACAAGTTAGCATATGTCGACTGAATTATTAGTCCATATACATTTCCTTTCTTTTTTTAGTATAGAAGATATTCACAAAGTATCTTGACTTCTTTTATCTAACATGTATATAAGCCCATTGACCTTTTCCTTATGACTTAACTAGCTATATCGTGTATATATGTCATCCTTTCAATACTCGGTATTAATTCCAATGGGTAAAATTTTGGACTAGACTTATATTTTTTTTATCTGCAAAGGATGCAAGCAATGGAAATAACTTTAACCCATAAATATGGTACACAAAACAAATGTAACTTCAAAAAAAAAGACAAATTTCGTGTATAGCAAACCTATGAAAGCTAAAATAGATATGGATACACAAAAATCATGTCCCTAGTATAACTCTCTTTTAACCAGCGAGTAAGGCCCAAGTACTCTTTTCTCCAAAACCCACAAACACCCATGATATGTATATAGGCTGATGCCTTGGTTTTGCTTCCACGTTTCCAACAGCAACCATCTTTAAATCACTGTGTTTTGACCATGCGTAAACCAAGAAATCTTTTCCATATATGGGATAACAAGAGAACGTGATACACAAATGAGATACTATGCAGACAAAGTTATTCAAGTATTTATAAACCTTACTCATCTCATGCAAACTCAGTGAAGAAGAACGCAAGGAAACACTACACTACCAGATTCATAATCATATCTCCTTCACCATTGTTCTATTATTATTTTAGTCTTAGCTGTTCGATACACATTCAACCCACAAAGCTTCACACCATCATCTTCCTCCTAAACCCTAAACTCTAAAGAAAACCATAAATAGGTTTTCTTTGGGTTCGTTTTTTTCCTGTTGGTCGACACATCAAGGCAGCGAGCGAAAGTGAGTATTCATGATTCTAAGGGGGTGCAAACAGTCGCGGTTGAATATTGATTGGGTGTTTGGTTTTGCGTACGTTGAGGGGAAAAGAAGTTCGTGTATTTGCCACCTCTGTTGAGTCGAGTTCTTACGTGTTTCGCCCCTGCGACCTCTGTGAGCAATCACTCTTTACTATTTACTTATGATATGCATCCTTGTGCCCATAGTGTATGCTTGAAACCCATTAAAGGCAAAACTTATATATGTTTTTTCTCCTCTGATGTATGATATGTGTTTAATTACATATACCTTTTACCTTTAAAAACAAGTTAAAATAACCAAAAACAGACTTAAAATGCCAAAAATATGCTTGTTTTGCTAATTCTGTTCTCATAGTCTTTTATTGAACTTTTATATAATATGTTTTCATTAAGCACCTTAAACTGTTAAGTATTTAAGAAATTCAACCAAAAATCCACTCCTTAAATTACCTCAGCATTAAATGGATGATAAGCCAAAAAGGGACGGGCTTATGGACACCACCAGCTTATCTTTGATAAGCTGAAGCTTGTAGATCAACTTTTAAAAGCTTAATTAGCCTTGTTTTGAGCAAAGACATTTGTAAGTTCCATTTTCCATTTTTAGCATTTACTATTCATTTGCTTATTTTCTTCTTATTAGCTGTTTATATTTGCTTATTGTTGCTTATTTATGTTATTGGATGCTTATGTATGCTTGCTTATAGCTTAGATATCACTAGTTCTAGTTTTCATTAAAACCTGTCTAATTAGCTTATTTAGTATCATAATCTGTTCTAGCTGATTAAAGTGCTTATTAGTTGTTGAAATCTGCTTAATATTGCTTATTATACTTGTTAGATATCTGGTCTTTACCATTTGTAGCTTAAATCAAGATTAAAAGTTGTTAAATCAGTCTTAAAAGGGTGTTTGGTTTAACTGGTTTGATGGGTCAAAATAGGTAAGAAATGGTTGTGCCTTTTGGGTCATCTTAGTTTAACTTGAATTCATCATAATATCCAGTTGTTAGAAGTTTTTAAGTGTTAAATCTCAAAATCATAGTTTATATAATTTGTTGTTTGAATTTGTGAGAATTTTAATGGATAAATCAGTTCATATGATTTGATCTTTGCTTGTTGAGTATTTGTGATGGTTATGTGTTTGTTCAAGTGTTAAAACAAGGTAGAAACAAAGTCCAATACGTCATACTTTTGGTTGTAGTTGTCTTGTGTAAGACAACTGTCAAAAAAATTGCTAAGTGCTGGAAAACTTGAAAAAACTGCTTTTTCATTTGCTTATTGTGGCCTATCCTGAATTTCAAAATGCTTTTTGAAAGTTGTTATGTGTTCTTTGAGGTCTAAATTTGATCTTTTTGGTTGTCCTAAGTCCATAAGGATAGGGGCTTTAAGGGTATATAAGCCTTTAATCCATAAGGTTCCATTTAGAGGCTTATTTTTAAGCTCAAAAGTGCCCTTGTGGACTGTTTGTCTAAGTGTTTGATGCCCATTTGCTTATTTGCTTTTTCAGCACCTTACTACTTATTTTATTTGCTTAATTTTTCTCTCATTTGCTCAATAGGTGTAGCTTAATATCTAGGTTGGCTTATTTCGCTTTTTCATTAGCTTATTTAGTATAGAAAAGCTTAACAGTTTAGCATTTAGACTTAGTGTAAGATAGGGCTTAACTGTCAACCTTTGCAGCTTATTTTCGTGCTTATTTGTGATTTATAAAAAAGGTGTCTTTGTTAAAGTTGCTTATTCTTAGCTTATTAAAACAAGTTGTAAAAAATGAAAAACCAAAACGTTTGGGAAGGGGGAAGACCCAAGTGAGCCAAGGCTCGAACCTGGGACCTCAACCCCATCAACCAAACGTTTTACATACACACTCCACTACCACTAGCACCCTTGGGATTTTTCTGTCAACTCTTGCACCATCAATTCTCTTATCATCTTTTTGAGCCCATTTTTATTTTATAATCCGTAGCTTATAATAAGCTTTTCTGAGCTTATTTGATAAGCTGGTATTACCAGCTTATTTCTCCTAGGTTTTTCACATCATTTAGGACTTTTGCTGATTTTTTCGAAATTTTTAATACTTATTTGCTACTTTTTATCATTTTTTGTAGATTAAGTTTTTAGAAAGTAATTTAAAAATAGTAAATTAATTTTAAAAAATACAAAAAATAGTTTTTAGTTTTAGAATAAATATTTTTAGGTTTACAAGTTTTAAAATTATTTTTACCACTTTTAGATTTTATTTCTAGAATTTTAAATAGATTAAATTAGTTTTTAATTCATAAAAATTATAAAAAAGCCAAAAAAAATTATAAATCCTTTTTAGAAAATTTTCTTTTGTCATTTTTGAGGTTTACATGAAAAAATTTCTTGTGTAGGGTTTAATTTTGATATAGTTGATAATTTAGCTCGTTTTTAGGATTTTTCGTTTGCATTCTTAGTATATATTAGTATTGCCTTAATTGTTTTTAGTGTAAATTGCATTTAATTTCCCGTAGAATTAGAAAACCAATCAAAAATCTTGTTCCATTCAATCATCGATTATCAAACCGTCTCGACTTTCCAATTCACTCCTCGTTGGGAAAAACGACCCGGGAATATCATATACTACTTCCGGTTTCATTGATTTTCTTGATAATTATCCTTATTATATATTTATATATATATATATATATATATGTATGTATAAATAAGGGTTAATTAATCTCAATCAATTTTTGGCGCCGCTGCCGGGGAGGAGTGTAAGCGTTAGTCGTTCCGAAGTTTGACAATTAGTGCTTTGAAGATCCTTCCTTGTGAAGTTATTTTTACTATTAAAAATATAAAAATAGAAAAATGTTTTTCATTTACTTTTTAGTATATATATAAAAAAAAAAAAATTTTATTAAGAAAAAAAAAACATTGTCCATAAAAAGAAATAAAAATCACAAGTTGGTAAAAAAACACCATCAAAATAATACTTTCAACAACTGAAGTGATTATCTTCATAAGTTCTCCGAACCATAGATTCAAATTACTTACCTTTTGTGTCACTTGCGAGGTACGGTTTACCTTTGAAAAGATAAACAAACTCAAAGAGGTGTATAAGGAGGGTTGTTCCGAGGAACTACGACCCTAAAGGAGAAAGGTTTTTAATAGCTCCGCGCTTTCCTACTCCTTCGCTCCTTTGTGCGTTTTTCTTTTAGAGTCGTTACCGAGAGCTTGGTGATTATTAAGGGTTAAGTTGTCTTATCTTATTGTCCGTTATTAAATAAATCTTTGTGTGTCAATTGGTGAAAAACCAAAAAAAGCTCTAAAAAAAAATATTTAACTTAGTATAATTTCTCCTTTTTAGTGCATGAGCACTCGATCTTCGACTAGGAATCTCTTTCCACCTCTCGAAGATCCCGAACGTACAATTCGAAGAAGAACTCGCATTGATCCTAATCTTTTGAACAATTTTGAAGAAATCAATATGGCCGCTAACGGAAACGGGGTGTTGACGGCACCGCACGCGGGCCGGTTTTTACCCGTTCCCGACCTTTGTCCGAACGATGTGAGGAGTTGGCCAACGTCTTTGAATGGTCGGGGTTGGACAATTACCACCATTGCAGTTCATGCATAAACGAATTTTAGAGTTAAGATGACATGATTCAACAAGTTCAAAATTCGTTGTCCATTTCGTCCTTGACCGGATGATGATGCTAACAAACATTTGACAAGTTTTTGCTTGTCACCCAAGCATGAAAGTTGAAAGGGCGGGGTTACGATGACGCCCCCTTAGTCTTTATTCTTTTCCTTACTCCTTGCAACATAGTCTTTGCCGTCCGATGGTTTTCGTTCGTTTGCAAGGAATTCTATTTCACCACTTTTGACCAAAATGGTTAGAAAAATATTTCTCGGAAAGTACTTCCCACCCTCTATGGTGACCAAGTTGAGAAATGATATCACGAATTTCCGTCAAGAACCCGATGAATCGTTATTCAAAGCATGGGACCGTTATAAGCTTTCAATTGATCGATGTCCTAACCACAACATGTTACTCGTAACTCAAATAGATACTTTATATAACGGGTTAACAATGAGACATCGTGATACTATCAATGCTGCTGCCGGAGGTACCTTTATGAAAAGGCGACCCGAAGAGTGTTATGATCTAATCGAGAATATGACTGCTCACCATAATAATTGGGACACTTCCGCTCAAAGGAGCGAGTAATCTAGTTCTATCACTTCTTCTAATCCAGAAATAGTAGCCCTTAAGCTTGAAATGGTGGAAATCAACAAGAATTTAATGAAAGTGCTTCAAACAATCCAACAAGTAAAAAGCAGTTACTCCTAGGATGTGAAACTTGTGGTAGGTCCACATGCTTATAATGATTGTCCAGCACCGTTGGCCAAATCAGAACGTATATGCTGCGGGGAAGCTATAACTCAAGGTGTAATTCTTTCCAACCTCAAGGGTAACCGTAATTTGACTTTAGCTATGTTCGGACCATTATCTCGACCACCGGAGTTTAAATGTGAATCAAAATCAAAACCGAAACAATCAAAATCATAATCCGAATAGGATCAGGAAAACAACCAAGGTCGGAACCAGTTTTTCCAAGGAGCTAATCATAACCCTAGAACGGCTTTTCAAGCCGCCGATACCAAGCTTCGGTTATCAAGCTCCGATCCTTAACAGCTAGGTGCATACGAATTCTGGAATTCTCGAACTACATGAAGGCAAATGATGCAATTTTGAGAAACATGCAAACAAATATGACCTCATTGACCAATTCTTATCTTTGAACTTAAAATTGGTTTAGTCAATTCATGGAAAATGAACTCCGCTTCATCCTCGGGTTCGGGAATCACTTCCAAAGTAATCTCCGTTACTAACCCGGGAAATATGAGAAAGGTATCACCACCGTAAGTGTTTGTTGCTTATCAGGGGACCTACGATTCCTTTCTACTTCTTCTTCTCTCCTAAAGTAGCGAATTGCGAAAACAATGTGACAAAGGACCGGTGGCCTCCTACTAATTACGGAAGTATGAAAGACGTCCAACATACGGTTATCCAAGTTGGAAAATGAAAAATCATGTCCAATTTTACGATTTCCTATTGTTTGATCCCGTTAGTGCTCGATGCCTAACCACAAATACCAATCGATTCCGTTATCCTTCGAGACGTATAATTGAAAGGCGGACTGTGGAAAAGCAACGGACCAAATTGAGAAATTCTATGAAATCTTTAAAGATTTGAGTTTCGAAATTAGCCTCACGGATGCTTTGATTCTTATGCCAAAATTTGCCTCGACTCTTAAAGCTTTAATTGGAAACAAAGAAAAATTAAGTGAAATGGCTAGAACGCCTTTAAATGAGCATTGTTCGGCGGTTATCCTCAACAAGTTACCCGAAAAACTTGGAGACCCCGGCAAGTTCCTCATACCGTGTGATTTTCCCGGAATGGATGAGTGCTTAGCCTTGGCCGATCTTGGCGCTAGCATAAATCTCATGCCATTATCCGTGTGTAAAAAGCTTTCTCTTCCGGAGCTCACTCCTACTTGTATGACTCTTGAACTTGCGGACCGATCAATTTCTCAACCGATCGGTATCGCCGAAGATGTCTACGTAAAAGTAGGAAAGTTCTAATTCCTGGCCGACTTTGTAGTCGTAGACTTTGATGCCGATCCCCGAGTTCCCCTAATTCTCGGGAGATCCTTCTTAAAGACCGGACGTGCCTTGATTGATGTTTACGAAGGAGAATTAACTCTTCGTGTTGGCAAAGAAGCCGTTACATTCAATCTTGATCAAACTTCGAGATACTCGGCTAATTATAATGATATGACGGCGAACCGAATCGACGTCATTGAAATGGCTTGTGAGGAGTATTCTCAAGAAGTTCTCGGTTTCTCCGATGTGATCGCGAGTGGCAATCCCACTCCTTATTATGACCCGATCGTTTCTACCTCTTCTCCGACTCTCACTCCCTTCGGGGATAGTGATTTTCTTCTCGAGGAAGTCGACGCTTTCCTTGCTCTTGAAGATGATCCAACTTCACCGGAAGTTGATGACTCTTATTATGACCCGGAGGGGGACATTCTTCTTCTTGAATCATTTCTCAATGATGATCCATCATTACCCCCTCCTACTCAAGGAAATTATTTGCCCGAAATTCAAAAAGAACTTAAAGTTTATGAATCTAAGAATGATAAATCTTAAATTGATGAACCTCCCGAGGTTGAACTCAAGGACTTACCTCCTCATCTCGAATACATATTTTTAGAGGGTGACGACAAGTTTCCCGTCATAATTGCTAAAGATTTAAGTGTCGAGGAAAAAGCCGCTCTCATAAAGGTTTTGAAGTCACACAAGCTAGCCATCGCTTGGAAACTCTCTGACATCAAGGGTATTAACCCGAAATTTTGTTCTCATAAGATTCTTATAGAAGAGGACTGCAAACCGGCGGTTCAACACCAAAGACGGGTGAATCCAAAAATCCACGATGTTATCAAAAAGGAGGTTGAAAAACTTCTTGA
>BQNB010013862.1:0-12380 GCA_026074375.1 Tanacetum coccineum
TTTATTTTAATGCATTGTTTTTTAAAAAAATGAACAAAAAAATTTAAAAACCGTGAGGCCAAAAGGATCATATAACTTGAGATAAAAATTTTTTTTGAACAGCAACTTTATTAGAAACAACTAGCAAGACGCTAGAATTACAAAGAAAGGAGGTGAGGGTGTTGAATCCAACTAACCCAACTCAAAGTTTTTTTTTCCTCTAGCAACATACCAATTAAAAGAACGAAAAACAATGTCATCAAAAATAAAACTTTTACGAGGTTTGGAGCTCGTAAAAAGAAGTTGATTCCTATAGGACCAAATGCTCCACCAATAAACATAGAACACGCCTTCTAACACGCCTTTTAACTTAGAGCCGAGCCGGATAGACTTGAACCACAAGAGCCAACTATCATATATATCAAAATCGTATAGAACCAGATCCCACTCAACGACAAATGAGCTTCAAAACCTCTTTAGCTACCTGACAACCGAAAAATAAATGAGAGGACGACTCATAACCCTTTTCGATTACACACCATCCTCGTACATGTAATCATAAAGGAAAGAGTTATAAAACTTAATTGCCATATTTCATATTCAAGGAAACATGTATGACAATTAATTATCTTTATATAATTAATGCGTCTAGAAAAGAAAATTTAATCACAGTCAATTGTTTGAGTATGATTAAAAACTCTTATCATAAGTCAGGCATTAATACGTATACAGTTTTGCCCTTATGAGCCTTTCTTCAAAAGAAACTCATTCTAACCTTACAGTTTTACTGTTTGGTGAAAGATCAATCAAGCTTAAAACATTGATTATTCTTTTAAGGACTGCATCTTATCATTCATAGTTCTAAGACATTTATCAGATTCAAGATGTGATAACTCATCTTATTAGTTAGCAGGTTTGCTATGACCCTCTAACTTATATTCCTCAGCATTGATATTAAAATATCATCACTCCATTGATGAGGCATCCTTGCGGATTTATGAATGAAAGTTACATTATACTTTGGTTCGACATTTACATGTTAAGCCTTAGTATGACATCAGCAAGTGAATTTAGAAGGTTATGTATTTTGTTCTTGAATATCTTCAAGATCTATAGATACTCCCACTTACTTTTGTAAGTAGAGTCAATTCTCTAAATACTAATTATTTAAGTAACAATAAATTATTCTTAATTGGGAAATTCAAAACACATTTTATAGTTCTCATCTCTAGCTTGTTAATAATATGCTTCATAAGATATCAATTAACAAATTTTAAACTTTAATTAAGACATAATGGGATTTCACCCAATCCATAAAATAGATAATGTCTTGAATACCTTCTAGGTTGGAACTATATTGAGTGTATCCATGACACACGCAAATTTCTAACCTTGATAGATTTTGGAGGTAGAGCAATTAAAGTTATCAGAAATCAAATGATATGAATATAGTTTGTTTCAACACATTAGACATACCATAATCATGTGGTGTTCAATGAGTATTGGAATTGTGAGACTACATTAGAATTCCTTAGATAACTTAATTCTCTTTAGGTCAAATACTTACCAATAGGGTCGAGCCATATTGAGTACAAAGTATTATAAAACCAAGTGCATGCTATAACGTATATCTCTTTGAATCGTACAATAACTCTATGTTCATGTGTTTCAAGAAAACAGAACATGTCAAGTATACGCTACACGTCTTTGAATAATTCAAGGACATCATGTTTATGTGTTAACAAGAAGACACAACAATTTTACTACTTACTTTATGTTATGAGTCATTGATAAATTCAAGGACTTTATATCTATGTCTTAACCAGAAAACATAATTATAGTAACTAAAGTAGTTATGAACGCAAACTCTTGAGTTCACTAGTAATTTCAAGTTAATTTCATACTTCATAATTATGATTATATAATTAACCATAATTATATTGACTAAAACATGTAGTCAAAATGTTGAAGTAGCTTTACATTATATCTTGACATTTAAGTGTAATAGGGAAACAAACATCTTGAGTGTTTAAGTCCTAGTAGAATTATTAGCTTTCTTACCTTACGGTTAAGAGAAACCAATAATCATACTGTTATATGTTGTTCCTTACACACACTTAAGATTTCTCCCATTTGTGTATGGCACAACATTATCTAATGTAGATACACAATACGACAAGCGCTCGATTATATAAACAATATGATAGTGTCATAGATATTACAAGTAGATTTCGAACCATAACGTTTAATAAGGAATTATGGATTATTATTCTATAGATAACGTTTCAGTAAGCAACATCAGAAAGGCAACATGTTATCTATAAAATAAAATGCAATTTTCTTTAAAACTACGGTAGTTCATATTCAGAAAGCAATGAATTATTTCAAAGCAAGCTAGAAATAATATGGACAACTAACAAAGAATAAATCTTGTAGCTCCTACTGAATTTGACAACATTACATGAATGTATTTTCAGTAATCAAACGCAAGGCTCCCACTGGTTTTGTCAACATTGTAAGTGTTACATCACCAGTAGATAGCAAATAGCAATTCATTTACTTTCCTACTCTCTTAGAATGCCTACAAGTAGCAATGTACTTAGGTATTGAATAGAGTATATGAAGTTCTGCTTAAGTAGATGAAGGACTAACCATTCATGCTTTCGTTAACTTGAACATTTAGCATGCAATTCCTTCTTAATCGGTCTGCCTAGCCACAAGGGTGTTTAGCACTATAAGGAATAAAGTGAGTCAAGGAAAAAATACCTAGAAGCCATTCTAGTCATTTTCTTTACTCATTGCGGTTTATTGAGAATTCCTCTTATTCACATTTAAAACTCATACATCGTCTTGACAAGTGCAAGATGTCATTATTTTGGTAGCTATAGACAAAATGTTCTCTAGTTACACAAAATATTTATCTTTTAATTATTTCATAGCCGAAAAAGGGTAATGAAAGATTGTAAGTGAGTTTAAAAATAATGAGAAAATTTCAATTGTAATCCTATCTTAGTTTTGTCAAGCAAGGAGAAGAGATAGGAGTAAGTCCCACTCTTCTTACCAGGAAAAGAGACTATGTTTGTCTTCTTAAGAAAATAAACTTTCGTTTACGAATTATGTTGCAATAACACAATTGATTGGAACATAGAAAGTTCAATTTAGTAATTTGATAATTAAATTCTTAAAAGATGTGTCTATAAAAACATGTCTATAAAAACGTGTCTATAAAAACGTGTTTTGTCTCATCACATGTCTATAAAAATGTGTATAAAAAATGTGTCTATAAAAACGTGTGGCGGTAGCGTTACATTGCTTTAAAATGCAACTCTTAGTTTTATGAGACACATGACATTAGTAACACCTATAGTAATGTCATGATACATGTTTTGTCTCATCTTATGCCTCGGGTCCAAGGTCTGATCTAAGCATACTCGATTTAAGTCAACCAAAAAAGAACTTGCAAAATTAACACAGATCTGACCTATGAAAAAATTCGTCATGGGCTGGGAATGACCCTAAGGTCTGACCAAAGAGGTCAAGCCAAATGCACGTGTTCTTAGTTTAGTTGGCATAGACTTAAAATTTCACATAAGGGTATACACATAAGTTTATAAAAACATGTGTCAAATGGTGTACAAATAAGCATGCAAAACATCTTTGTAACACAAGTTAAGAAAAACAATTTGTTAACTTAGTTTTTAGGTGTGCTAATATCGCGAGAAACATTACAAATTGACCAAACCCTATATTGTACTTCTGCATGTGTCCGAAGACACAAGTTCTTCAAATAATTACCTCATATGCCGAAGCATGTAGTGGCGCGAGAAAAGATTAAAGGTCACTTTAACCCTAGAAGTCTACTAAAGTCATGATAAGAACCCACACTTAGTGTGTTGATATGCTTGCAAGTCATGGTACAGTAGTTTTTAACGATTCATCATATAATAAAAGCACAAACTTTAAATTTACATGAATAAACAAGTTTCATATGTTTAATGTCGCTGTAATTACTTTGGTCCAAAAATAATTTTTACAAATAACACATAGCAGATCACTAGGAGTTAATAATTATGTGTGTAATTTAACAGACAAAATTAAATCAATTTTCAAGTTTAACTTATCGTCGGATTCTTCGAGTATATTTTCCACACCTCGATAAGTTTTACAAGAACTGTTGATTTTATTAAAAAAGTTTCACTTTAAGTATTAATCGTATATGATTTAAAATTCTTTTGATATAGTATCAAGCACATGGAATATAACATATAATCAAATAAACAGACGATACAAGGGATGAGGTGAAGACAGACTCTATATCGAAAGCAGTAAATCATATAATACTTCGAGTTCTCAAAACGAGTGTCTTCCCCAAACGGAGAACCAAAAGACTCTCACTAGGTTTTCAGCTCAGTACCTAGATCGCCACATGCATCATATAATATGATTGCGTGAGTCTTAAGCGAAAAAGAAATGGAATAGAAAGACAAAAACCTTAATTAACTTTTAAATTTTAGATCTAGTAGTTTCTAATCTTAGTTAAATAGTAATAATTATCAAGATTCTAGGTTTTATTTATTATTTATGGCAAAAATTACATATAATTGCCATAATTTTTGGTCAAAACAATAAATAAAAGAATTTTCTAAGCGAATCTAGCATTTTTTATTAAGTGTGTAACCCATAACACCAAACAAGGTTGGCTCGTGATGCACTATTGGGATTTAACAACTAGGTAAACCATTTACTACATGTACGCAGTGGATAGATCTAGTTTGATATCAAGAATTAACACACATATTAAAATAAGAAACACTAACCTTTGTTTAATGACAAAGTCGATTAAACGAGAATCTTGATCTTGAAACTCGAGTGATTAATTGTTCACTCTATGGTGCTTACACAACACATCAAACGGAGTACGTAACAATGCAAGTAGTTAACTTCACGAGCTCCAAACACCAATAGTGTATGCTTCTTTTACTTGAACCGAAAACCAAACAACCCTTGTATGTAGAACCGAAAATCAGGAAACCCTAATTAGGGTTTTACAGAATTCGGTTGAAGGAAAAACCAAAAACCAAAAACCCTAATTAGGGTTCTTGTAGTCTTCGAGCTAGGAAGACAGTAAAACAAAAAAACCCTTGAATGGGTTTATAGATAATCAAACTAGTGGAGATCAAACTGCACCGTAAACCCTTTAGCGTTTGTTATCGAAAATCACATAAAGTGAAAAAGAACCGCAAACCCTAAGATGGGTTCTTTATGTTGTCAAACTAAGGGAGAGCAGAGAAACCGAAAACCCTAGATGGGTTTGATACTGATGTCAAGCAAGGAGAAGTAAGAACCGAAAAATCCTAGATTGGATTTTAGGTTCGATCGGTTTTAGAGAAAATGGGAGAGCACCGAAATTCTTATTAGGTGAATTTAGGTTTTGTATATCAGTTTTTATGAGGCTAGGAGAGGAATGGGATGTTTATATAGCAACCCTAGATCTAAATAAACTAAAAAACCTTTAATTCTCTCTTTATCACAATATATTTTTCTTAATTATAAAATTGATCTCAAAACCCTTCTAGAAACACCTTAGGGGCCGGCCTCATTAGGACACCCACAAGGTTCGGTTTTTGACAATTTTAATCCCTTCGGTTCATATTTAAATAGTCGATAAGTTAGTTATAAAATATAACGGTAACTAACTGTTATTTAAATTATTATGTGAAGCATATTAAACCTTTAATAATAAGTATATATATATTAAATGTTTAATAAACGTACTCTTCGTGTCTTAACGTGTGTGCCCCTAATAGGCTCACATATTTCTGGTCGTATTACATGCGTATCCGACTCCCACTTTCCAACAATAAAATTAATAGAAGAGCAACAATGTCTGCAAATCAAGCCATCTGCAAATCGGCTACATAAGGTTCTTGGTTCTAGACATTACCGACCCACTCAAGTAAAAGGAGAAACAAAGAAAAATCTTTTATCTCGTGTCATCTCACTGTATATAGGAAACAACCCAAAAGCTTCCCATTAATAACCCACAACTTATTCCATATTCCAAACGTAAAACATACTTTGCAAGTGATACATATGGAGCATCTTGAGAAAAGTCGACATGAGGTGTTATGTTACCTCATTTTGTGGATGTTTCTTTGTGGTTCTTTTGTGGATGTAGCATGGCTCAAAAATTAATGTCCTATTCACTAATTAACTAAAGTAGTCGTCGTTTGTTTCGTCTTTTAAGTAAAAAATTGGTACAAAGCTAGCTCTAAATTTTATTTATTTCTTAATGATAAACTCAAAATGTATATCTTAATGATAGACTACAACCTGACTGATACATTCGATTGCAAACCCAATTTTCTAGATTTTATCCACACAGGTTATCATCTTCTACATTTTGTTTCTTTTTTCTGTTTAATTAACTGATGCGAAAATATATAATACTGGTAATACACGAACTCATTCATAGTTGACAAACATCCATTACTCAAGTAGTCAAGTGATAGACAAATTAATTTTTTTTATATCATAAGAAGTCAAAGACTATATCTATTTATACACTAAGGATGCCTCTAAATCAAGATTATAAAGAGTGACACACAAATAATATATGCATATAACAACTTGATAACATGAAACAAATAATATATGCAGATATCAAAGTTTAGTTCTTTTTGAATGAGAAGAGCAGTTTGTAATATTGCTTTCAGTTAAAAACTTTATTCTTCTCTCAAATGTAGTCATTAGATTTTGTCACTGATGGTTGGACCCCATACATTTAACTTATACCTTCAGCAGTTATATATTGCTTCTTGACGACACATAATTAGGTAGAAGTAGTCTCATGGTCATCGTATTGCAGGACATGTTTATTTGCTTTAGATTATCTTGTCTTTGTATCTGCACCAGTGTTACGTTATCACAACCATATGATGTTTATGGGCATATGAAAAGAGTGAATATTTGATTGAAATTAGTAAAAAGAAAGGTAGATTGATTGAGACAATGTGTGTATCTTCCTTCTCCTAAGGCAGCATGCAAACCACCTATGTTTTTTTTATTATAGCAACTTCTAAATGCTGGTGTGTAACTTTGAGCTTAACAGAAGACAACCTATAACAATATTTTACAGATACTATTTCAATGTTCTAAACAATATAGCGTTTCTAATTGTGGACTTCTTATCTTTCTGTTTTCTTATATAAATATTATTTTGATGATAGATCTGTGAAATTGTATGCTTGCTGATAAATATGCTTACGTATTTGAAAAAAGTGTTTAAAATAAATTAGGTGAGATACTAATACGATAGGGTTTACATTATATGGCACTAAGGATTCAAAGCCAAGAGTTTAATTTCTCAAGTGACAAAAAAGTAAGATATGAACTGAGTATATATAATGACACCTGGAAGAATCGCTGCGTTTAATCTCGTTTGCGACTACAACAAACGGCAAAACTGAAAGACAGAAATGAAATTAAACTAATGTGATTCATATCTTGTTTAGTTAAATTTTTTGAATAATTGTGTTCGAAGCTTGCTAATCCATACAGCTAACGTTCTATTTATTGTGTCTGCTCCCGCGCCCTGTTAAGTAGCATACTCCTTTGCTAAAGTATTGATCACTGGTCGCAGGAGAACTGACAACTTCTAGAGCCCTTAACCACCCAATTAGTTGACAGTAAGTAACAACCGATACTAAATATTCAATCAGTTATAATTAAATCAACAGTTATAGCGCTTTAATTGTGGACGAGTTAGTCTTATGAATTCTTTCTTGTTTATTAAAACATTTCATTATGTCAGTGTTATGATAGATAATGTTGGTGCAATTGTTTTACTTCTTAATCGCTTGTCATAGATTGGTTAAATTATGTTATGTCATTTTGATGACAATATTATTAAATATTATTAATTAAAGAAGATAGAAAACGGTTGATGATCTGTGAAGGTGATTGTATAGGCCTACTGGAAGAGAAGCTACGATATTGGCTATGTAGCTTAATGTATAAAATGTCATCATGCATCTAGTGCATCCCACCAGCGAACCAAAACAGTGAGAACCACACTAATACATCCAAACCTAAGACACACCCATCCAAACCTCCACCAAATAAACCACAACAAACAACCCAACCAACACCCCCCCCACCCCCCACCCCCAGCCTGTCTTCCCTCCACCAATAAAATTTAGGTGAGCCTCTGCCCCACACTCCCAATAGACCCCCCCCCTTGGGATTTAATTATATGGCATAAGGATTCAAAGCAAGAGTTTAATTTATAAGTGAAAAAAAAGGTAGATATGAAATGCCACCCCCGCCCTATTATTATACATGACACCACTGAAGAATGCTGCGTTTAATCTCGTTTGCGACTACAACAAACGGCAAAACTGAAAGACAGAAATGAAATTAAACTAATGTGATTCATATCTTGTTTAGTTAAATTTTTTGAATCGCAAACTGGAAAGATCCTATTGACAAATGAATACTCACATTACTCCTCCACATGTGGGGCCAATTCCTTTGCAAAATGACTACAATGTCATGGATATACCATCGGTAAATAACTATATATAAAACAAAATCACTTAAAATAATATATAAAAGGAGGGTTGTACTGAAAATATAGAATAATTGTTATTCTGCTGTTGCATAGATGACTTTCGTTTAGCTAAACAAAAAATTAAATTACCTGTGCAACCTCCATCGATGCGCCGGTTTTGACTTTATATTGACTATCATTCTTTAGGTTGTCCCGAAGTGTTGATTTCCGACGCATAACATCTTCATTAGTGACAAAACCTATACTTTCTGGAAAAAGGAGTGAACGTGTCAAGGGTATATACTTTTTATTATAATTATTATCAAATTGGACTAAATTATCTTTTCCGAATAATATCAGACAAGAAATCATAAACCTGAAAATGCAACAACAGCCACAGCCTGGCACCTCTTTTATAGTTACAGCAAAGTTTTTGGGCAGTGGCAAGTTGGAGCCATACTTTGAAGGCATTACAAAGGACATTTTCCACTTATCTTGATCTTATGTTTGTAAAAATTTACATTTGAAAATAAGCATACATAAAAGAGAACGAAATAGGTGATGCACGCAATCAACAAACACTACCCAGTCAACCCACCGTCCGCTGCCCATTTTGCCACATCTATGGTAAACTCTCGATATAGGGTGATGATAATATGATATTAGAACAACTGGATCTAACTTCGCATAAAAGGATAGTAGTTTGTTCAAGTTAAAGCACCGTCTTTTGAATGTTCAATATTGAGTTGAAACTATAGATAAAAATAATGTTTGGATTATTGTTCATATGTTTTGAAATAATCCAGCTAGGGGACAACTGAGAGAAGAAAAAGCTGCTTCGGAGACTTTTCTAAAATAGCAATTCACAACATTGACTATAATTTCACATTATCATATTATGACCTCAAGATATAATATATTGATTTCAACTTTTATAATTTTATGCTATTAGCAACCAGGTGCTATTATATTGCTTTTGATCATGACCCATGTGTGTGTATTTAAAGTATAGGCTTCAACATCTACCATTTATAGAAGTCAAACAGATAAAACATGAGCACTGATTGAAATTAAAAAAAAGTGCAAAAAGGTATTCCGGATAGTGTTAAAGCGCCTTTTCTTTTGAAGGCGCTGAATGCATTAGATATTCATTTAGGTGACTTTCAACCCATTTAATTCGGCTTAATTTTTATATTTAACCATTTTGACCCGTTAGAGATAAACGTAACCCAAATCGAGATAAGCAAACGGGTCAAAATAGCCAGTGTTTAGGAATCTTAAAGCAAGCCGACTAATAGCTTTAACAACACTCACAGTTTAGCGATTTTAGTAATATCGAAACGGGGGTCAAGACCTTTCCCAATGCCAATCCAATGCAAGCTGCAAAAGGCATCTGATATCGGCTGAATTTATTTTATTCAATATACGTGACAGTTTGCTAGATATTACAGGAAGTTTGATGAAAGAACTGAATACCAATTGCAGCCAGACGTTGCTTTTTCTTCTCTATTTTCCTCTTTGCTCAATGGTTGCTTAAATCCAAGTTCTGCTGTTGCCAACTCTCTTTCTTTTCTTTGTGCCACAAGACGTTCTTCAAAGCTGTTTTTATATAGCCATAGGTGATAAAACAGTTATTATAAAACTTGCTTGATGTTTGGCTAATTTAAACAAGCATGCGATATAGGAATAGATTTTCTAACAAACTGGATGAGCATCTATAGTACCTATTTAAAAAGAAGAACGCAAACTGTCATGTCTCCGGTAGGCACAAGAACACCCATTTGAACCATTGCTTGAAGAACCTGCACCAATGAGCATGGTGACTGTGGAGTTTGTGACTCGAGGGGTGGTGGGGAAATGGCTTGGATTAGTTCATTGGGTAGAGTTTAATCTCCTTTCTCATATCAACAAATCAACAACAAAATCAAATTCAGAAATATTATTTACCAAAGATAAAACAAAGTACTTGCTAGTTTAATGTATAAACCATCATGCTTGTGACAAATAAAAAAAAGTGCAATATACTAATTAAGAGATCTAAAATTATATATATCAATATCACCAGTTCACCACATACCTTTATACGTCTGAAAGCTAGTATTTGTGCTTTAAGAACATGCAGTTGCTGTTTTGAAAATGCCGAATGTGGTTTTTTCTGTAATGTTTGTCCCTTTTAAGAAGGTAAAGAGTTTGAAGCTGGCGGTTGCGGAGAAGATCGATTCATCTGGTGATTCATGTTCATGGACGACTGTGGAGATGCATGGTTGACATCCCACTATTAACAGTAGTCGCTGTCTAGGATGAAGCTGCTGACCTTGACCCTGACCCAGACCCTGGTGATTCTGTAGATTTTGGAAAGTACACTGAGAGTAAGCCTGATGAACAGGGTTCATCATATGTTGTTGATCAAAACCATGACTCCGACTTTACCCCTGCATTTGGATAGAATTGAGACTCGAGGCAACCCCTCCCTCATGACTCCTTGAAGATTTTCCGATTGATAAGCTAACATGGCTTCTCTCGCTTTAGGGTTTCGAAGCAACTGTTGTTGCAACGACTGCAAAAACATAAATACTTCTGATGCGGTTTACATTTAAAAGTAATACTTACGATCCTGACTCAATGGTCGTTGCCGCCGTTCAAATATTCGCTCTAAATTGGGTATAAAAATGATTAGCTAATATTAACCAATCATGTACAATATAGACATACAGAAAAAGCCAAAGAATTAAAAGATTATTACCGTCGGGCTTTTGTCAGCAAGTGCACATCTCACTTGCTCAACAGTAGCAAACCCTTTATTTTATTAGTCATGGGATTCATTGACCGCCTCACTTTAGTAATATCACCAATCTCACTAAAAAAACATCATAATAGCAGATTATATAATCAAATAAAAAGTGCATCAACATATATATTAGTGCATCAACATATATATTTAATAATTAGGGTTACCCGTGGATTAGTTCCATGAAACAATGAACATCTTTTGCATAAAGCTCAGCAGATAAATTTTTAACAGCCTGATGAAGATCCTCAGTTAATGGATTCAGTTCTCCGCCAATCGAGAACTTGTCCTCCATATTTCCGCCACATGCTCCTTTGCGGACTTATATTTCAACTCTATACGTGATTCATCTTCCTGTTTATGCATAACAAACAAAAATATGTATAACTATTTAGTTAATGCCATCTAATTATAAGCATAACTTCAAATAAAAAAGTTATTCATGATCACGATCAAATGTATGCAGATGATATTCGTGTTTTTCAACATCAAAGAAATATTACAGGCATCTACCAAACTAAATAGTATAAGTTTACTTAATTTAACCTAAAAATCAATTCTAAATTATCTCTAAAAAATATTTTGATATATACCGAATTTAAAAATATGTAGATTAGGTTTTTTTTATTTTTTATGTAACTTATTTTTGACTATATTATTATTGTTTTTTTATAGTAAACACAAATTGGCTAATAGCTCAGTTGGTAAACCTTGTAAACCTTGTTGCATCTATACGATAGGTCATGAGTTCAAACCTTGTATGAGACATATTTTTATAAAAAATTATGAAATCCGAAAATTAATGTATTAAAATTCAAATTTTTTTTAAAAAATCATGTGTGTGCCATGTCATCGTTGTGGTGATGACGTGGCATTATGACATGGCATTAAATAGTCAAATGCCTCCTGTTATATATAATGTAAATATCTACCTACTATATAAAATACGCTTTCTTAGAACTCATCTAAAAGCAAAAATAATGAAAAAATGACACGTGTCTAACTAAAATAATCAACGACTATCGTTAATTGAGCATTTAATGATTCAGTCAACTCATAATT
>BQNB010013862.1:13012-24120 GCA_026074375.1 Tanacetum coccineum
TTCGTCCATACAGTTCCACAAGGGGGAAACCGTAGTCGAGTTTTGTTCTAGCTTTGTGAGTATTTTAATTGTGTTTTTATGTTGATTAATTAGATTGTTATTGCATGTATATGATTATTGCTAGATGATTCAAGTGAGGAAAATATAGAAAGCATATATTGTTATTGACTAAGGTTTGATGGTTTTGGTATAATTACATAGACTAGTTAGGCGTATTTTGATAGTCGGATTATGTCGAAAATGTCGTTTTATTGGGTTTTGGGTTGACATTGTTTGACCAGAAAGTTTGACTTGACCCTGAGGTGTCGAGAAATTTTTGAAATCTATTTTAGGCTTTTAAATATGATAAAGGATGTTCTAAGGTTCGTTTTGATATAAGGTGGGCCTTGTAACTCCTAAAAACGAACGTTTTACAGCCGAGTCAAGTTTGGGTATTTTTGGGGTAAAAAGTCAACTGCGAGTACTTTTGAAAGTCAAACTTGCGTAAACTTTTGAATAAAGATCGAATAATAAGAGCAAATGGTTCGTAAGTTAATAGTGATAACAAAATATTAATGTTCGATTATATTATTCTATACTTTCAGTAACTTCTAAAATGGAAACTTTATTATGGAAATTGTGTAATTTTGTTAAGTCGCGTTCAAGGTGAAATGTTTTGCGTCCATCGCAACATTATAGATTGTATAATTGGAATTGTATATACGTAATAGTAATATATATATATATATATATATATTGTATAGTATATATATAGATATAATACATATATATATGTGTAATAAATATATATGTGTGTGTATATTAATATATATATGTTATATATATATATATAATATACATATATATATAAATATATACATATAATATAATATATACATATATATATATCGTATATAGAGAAAGAGAGAGAGAGAGAAAGAGAGTCAGGATCCAGTGCAAAGTAAAATTAAAATAAGGAAGTGTGAGAAGTGACTTAAATCACACATATAAGATTGCAACGACTTGCATTAGATGCAATTTTATTCATTTAGATGCTCCATGTAGAGTTTCGAAAAGTTAATTTGATGTGGTAGATGGAGCAAATTGATTTTCATTATTCAGGCATGCAGAGGAACAAAAAAGAAAAGAAAATCATGAAATCATCTAATATACGAATATGCTATCTAAATAAAAGCTAGAAAAACATTAAGATGCATTATAATTGGCAATCTAAGATTATAGAGATGCATCTAATTTAAGGTCGGTGCATCTCGGATATGCATTATAGTTAACTTCTTATCCTCTTATTTTAAGAAAACTTCTCATTCTTGTCTCCTAACTATATACATATATATATATATATATATATATAATAATATATATATATATATATATATATATATATATTATAATATATTACATATATATATATACATATATATATAGAGGAGGGTTAATGTAAAAGATTTCTTAAAATTATTAAAATGAGAACCAATCTATACCATTAGATGTATTAGTTGGTATTTAAGGGGAATAATATTAAATGAGTGACATTATGATCATTAAATAGAGCTTCAAGGGTATTTTTGTACATTCTTTTTTCACCATCTATTAGTACAATATCTAAAAAATAACTAACGCGTCGTGGTACAATATCTCGAAAACAACTGATGCGTCGTGGTACAATATCTCAAAAATAACTGATGCGTCGTGGTACAATATCTCAAAAATAACTGATGCGTCGTGGTACAATATTTTGAAAATAACTGATGCGTCGTGGTATAATTTCTCGAAATTAACTGATGCGTCGTGGTACAATATCTAAAAAATAACTGATGCGTCGTGATACAATGTCTAAAAAATAACTGATGTGTCGTGGTACAATATCTCAAAAATAACTTATGCGTCATGGTACAATATCTCCAAAATAATTTTGACGAATATATCCGTCGAAAATAACTTTGACGGCTATATCCGTTAAAGATATGAATGGTGAACAATAACTTTGACGGATATATCCGTCGAAAATAACTGATGCGTCGTGGTACAATATCTCAAAAATAACTGATGCGTCGTGGTATAATATCTAGAAAATAACTGATGCGTCGTGATACAATATCTCGAAAATAAACGGAAGCTCTGGAACATATTTTCAAAGTGGTGATGACGTTGGGTTTTTTTAGATAACAAGTTTAGTGTTGTGTGAGAATGACAATTTATGATTAATTAAAGAGTAATAATTTAAATGTCAATAATACCCTTATGTGTTTATTAGTTATATTAATTTTGCTTAATTAATAACTTGCCACATGTTGCATGTTTATTGGGTCTTATGAGATTTTATTTTTATAACTTTAAGAAATCTCTTATTTGAACTCAATTATATATATATATATATATGTATATATATATGTATATGTATATATATATGTATATGTATATATATATGTATATGTATATATATATGTATATGTATATATATATAGTAGGGATACAGTGAGAAGTAAATTAAAATAAGAAGTGGTGAGAAGTGACTAAAATCACACATTTGAGATGCAACGACTTGCATTAGATGCATTTCTATTCATTTAGATGCACCATTTTGAGTTTTAAATGTTAACTTGATGTGTAGATGGTGCAAATTGATTTTGACGATTTCGGCACGTGCAGAGGAACAAAAAAATAAAATGCATCTAATATACGTATATGCATCTAATTAAAAGTTAGAAAACACGTTATGATGCGTTATAATGCATCTAAGATTATAGAGATGCATCTAATTTAAGTCGGTGCATCTCGGATATGCGGTTATAGTTACTTCTTATCCTTCTTATTTTAAGAAAACTTCTTATTTGATCCTAACTCTATATATATATATATATATATATATATATATATATATATATATATATATATATATATATATATATATATATGCAAGTATGTAATATATGATTTAAATAAACGTTTTAGTCACGTACCACTAAATTTGTCTTACATAGGTTCGCGGTCGGACGTGAAGCTATTTGCGCTTGTTGATTTGATTGATTTGGATCTTTTGCTTAAGGTGAGTTCATAGCCTCGCATTTAAATCTTTTAATTTCTTTTAAACCCGCGAGGGAGATGCATGTTTGTTTTATAAAATCGAACACATATGATTTTATGGTATGCTAGACCTGATTACGAGATTAGGTTTCCCGCATAAGATGCTATTGTCCGGAGTCCCTTATTTCAAATGAACCGTTAATTTCTTTTTCCTGGTAAGGTGAACGCTAATGCATTAAATAGATCTATTGGGTTTGACAACCCTGTCCGGGGTCTGAATCCTTGTGACCACCCTGTCAAACGGACATTTTGTATTTAGAAATTAATAGGTATATGACAATAATACCTTGTTTTTTTGGGGCACAAAGGAGAACTAACATGAATTGAAATTGCCATATTTTGTTAACGTTATCGGTGGTCATGAGCTTTATTGCGTGTAAGAAGTTCTATACATTGCATTTGTGGCTTTTTTCCTCCCGAGAACTAGTTTCTAATTATGTGTTCAAAGTTTATTGCTTAACAATTATTTTAAACTCTATGAATTTCACTCAACATTGTTGTTGACGTTTTAAACATGTTTTATCCAAGGTAACCAAGGATGAAGGCAACAATAGCGTGGAGGTATCATGCGTGTGATGGATATGATGAAAGACTACTTGTGTGTTCCTTGTCTTTCAAAAACAATGTCTTGTGTTATTCTAAAACAATGTCTTTATTTTGAAACAATAGTTTTTCAAATGTTGTAATGGTTGTGGTTGCGATTCTGTAGGGACCTAAACGCATTTTAAACTCTGATTAATAATGGAACACATGTTTGTTAAATGTCTTTTTTGGGTCATTTTCTATTGTCTTGGTGAATGGTGCTATTTAGTAACATCCAAATTGCTAATTTCGCTGCGCAATCCAATGTCCGTTGGATGAGGGTGTTACAGATTGGTATCAAGAGCCTAAGGTTATAGAGAACTAGGTCGAGTCTTTTTAAAAAACCTAAACTATACGCTTCTACACGCACGTCGAGACTCCTCGTTGCCATTGGTTACCTATAGAAAGAAAAGGTAAATTTATTAAATGTTTATGTATAAGGTAAATTACGTATCTGGGTCTATGTATAAATGGTTAAGTATGTATATATTCATGCATGTGTTGGATGCATAAATTGTTATGTATTGGTACATTTATGCATGTGTTGTATGCATAGAATGTCATGTGATTATATGATAACTATTATTATATATGTTTGAAATATAATTAAGGTATATGCGGAATGAGAATGTCACGAATTATGAATTTTTATTTGTTGCGCTTTTATGCGAACTGTTATATTGATAATAGTGTTCCAATAATAATAAGAAGTGATACGCTATTGAGTAAGTATTGTATGATATTTTCTAGATTATTATGGTGAATGTAATTCCTCACGATCATGTGGATGATGTACGCGTTGTTGAGCCGAATCAACACGATGATGTTCTTGTTGTTCCCGAGCCTGTCTTAGAAGATGAAGACGAGGACCCTGAAGAAGAAGAATTTGAAAAAGAAGAAGAACCCAAAGAAGAAGAATATGACATGAAAGTCGACATCGAGGAAGATGAAATGGGAGCCAGAGTTGCACCTAACCTTAACGGAAAGATGGTGGGATCCATACGTTAACCACTGCCGCCGCCTTGCTTTCTGAGTCAGAACCTGAGGATGTGATCGAGGTTGAGAACCCGATTGAGCACGAGGATGAGACTGTTCCTGTTAGCGTCCATGAGGTAGGTGAATTGTCTACTGCTCCTTTTCTACAAAAGGACAGTGATGGTCTATTGCATGGTCTCATGAGGAGGGACATTAACTCTCTTTTTGGTCAGATGGCTTCTCTTTCAAGACAACTGTGTGGTCGCGAGACGGCGCATGCATTGGTCGAGAAGAAAGGAAAAGCAAAGGACGAGTATTATGGTAAGTTGATTTTGGACTTGGGTAATGAAGTGCGTTCTAGTGTGGAGCAAGAAACTGCTGCAATGGAAAAGCTGGTTGAGAAGCTTGGTAATGCTGAAGATAAGGTTGAGTGTAAGAAATTAAAGAAGGAACTTGAGGAAGCAATTTTTAGCAACACATTCCTTCGTATGAAGAACGAACGAGTCGAGAGAGATCTCTATAGGACTAGAGTTCGAGCTCATGAGTTCTATCAAGAGATGATTTGTAGAGGATTTGTGTTTGAAGAAAGACCGAATGAAGCTATCGATGTTCTGATTGAAGATAAGAAGAGTCCTTCATATGAGCCGCGAGGATCTCCTCATGATGCTTAGTAGTTTGGTTTCAATTATGGTATCTTTATTGTGTAATCACTAAACTGAGTCCTCGATTAGTAGACGTAATGCTATTGGTTATAACGATTTGTATCATTTCATGAAACAATGCAAATATGTAATAACTCTTTTGTGATGAAAAATGAATGACTATCTTTTAATTACTACTTGATGTTGTGTGACTGTTGTTGTGATTGATTTGTCATTGTACCATGTTATGAGTATATCATATTATGAATGCTTATCAGATTGTTTCATGTATGACGTGATAGAATCATGCCTCTAAAGTCTGCACCTTTGACTCAAGCTGCTATTCGTTGAATGATCAAGGAAAGTGTCGATGTTGTTATCGCTGCTGAGCGAGCTAGACATGCGAATGCTTGAAATGATGCTAGGGGATCTGGACCAATTAGGGGTCAGGATGCCACACCTGTTGTTCGTGAATGCACTTTTGCTGGGTTTATGAAGTGCAATCCTACTGCTTTTCATGGTACTAAAGGAGCCGTTGAATTATGAAGATGGTTTGAGAAAACTGAGTGTTTTTTGAATCAGTGAATGTGCAGAAGGCAAGAAGGTTAAGTTTGTTGCTGCAACTCTGCAAGGACCTGCTTTGAATTGGTGGAATGCTAAGGTTGCAACAATGGGTTTGGAGACTGTGAACCAAATGCCTTGGACTGAGATGAAGCAAATGATGACTGCAGAGTTTTGTCCAATAGAAGAAGTTCAAAGAATGGAGCACGAACTATGGAATTTGAAGGTCAAGGAGTATAACATTGTGGCTTATACTCATAGGTTCAATGAGTTAGCATTGATGTGTCCGAGAATGGTTGAACTGGAAAGAGTAAAAGTTGATGCTTACATCCGGGGATTGACTGATAACATCAAAGGTGAAGTTACTTCTTCTAAGCCTGCTAACCTGAATGAAGTCATGCGTATGGCTCATAAGTTGATGGAACAGAAATTGCAAGCTAGAGATGAAAGAATTCTGGAAGGAAAGAAGCGAAAGTGGGAGAGCTTTCAAAGTGGAAATAGTAGTAGTAAGAGCAATCATAAGGACAACTCACGCCAAACTTTGTAGAATAACCAAAAGCTAGGTAACGCGTGAGCCATGGTTACCGCTCCTACTGATGGAAAGGTGTCTTACGTATCACTTCCTTTGTGTGAACGTTGTTTTACTCGCCATGTTGGTCTATGTACTATCAAGTGTCACACGTGTGGAAAGATTAGGCACAAGGCAAGGTACTGTAAGGAGAAGAATGTTGTCACGGGTGCAAATGCTCTGCCTATTTCGACTTGTTATGACTGTGGTGAACAAGGTCATACTAGGAAGCGATGCCCAAGGAAGGTTAAGCAAGAGGAAGTTAGGGAAGTTCGTGGTCAAGCTTATGCTATTAAGGGCGCTGAGTCGAAGGGTCCGAATGTGGTTACTGGTGCGTTTCTGCTCAATAACCGCTATGCTTTTGTTTTATTTGATTCGGGTTCCGATAGGAGTTTTGTAGATACTAGATTTAGTTCCATGCTTAATATCGATCCGATTAAAATAAGAGCTAGTTATGAGGTAGAGTTAGCTAATGGAAGGGTAGTTAGTACGAACACTATTTTGAAAGGTTACACTTTAAATTCAGTGAACCATATTTTTGAAATCGATCTTATGCCGATTGAGCTTGGTACGTTTGACTTCATAATCGGTATGGATTGGCTTGTCAATCACGATGCCGTTATCGTTTGTGGCGAGAAGGTTATTCGTATACCATACGGAAACAAGATGTTGATAGTCAAAAATGACAAGGGTGTGTCTCGATTAAAGATCATATCTTGTATTAAAGCCCATAAGTACGTCGAGCGAGGTTGTCATTTGTTTTTGGCAAACGTGATGGAGAAGGAATCGAAGGAGAAATGATCGGAGGACGTGCCTGTAATTCGTGACTTTCCTGAGGTGTTTCCTAAGGAGTTGTCAGGATTACCACCGCTGAGGTAAGTAGAGTTTCGAATTGATCTAGTACTGGGGGCTGCACTTGTTGCATGTGCACCATATAGATTGGCACCGTCTGAGATGAGAGATTTGTCGGTGCATTGCAAAAGAGCTCAAGAGAAAGGATTTATTCGTCTGAGTTCATCACCGTGGGGAGCACCGGTGTTGTTTGTGAAAAAGAAAGATGGATCTTTTAGAATGTGTATAGATTATCGCGAGTTGAACAAGTTGACTGTCAAAAATCGTTATCCTCTTCTAAGAATCGACAATTTATTTGACCAACTACAAGGTTTTAGCGTGTATTCTAAGATCGATCTGCGATCAAGATATCACCAGTTACACGTTAAAGAAAAGGACATTCCAATTATTGCATTCAGAACTCGGTATGATCACTTTGAGTTCCAAGTGATGCTGTTTGGATTGACTAATGCGCTTGCTGTATTTATGGACTTGATGAACCGAGTATGCAAGTCATATCTTGATAAGTTCGTCATTGTGTTCATTGATGATATTTTAGTTTATTCCAAGGATGAAGAAGAGCACGGAAAGCATTTGAAGATTATTTTGGAGCTGCTTAAGAAATAGCGATTGTACGACAAGTTTTCAAAGTGTAATTTTTGGCTAGATTCGGTACAATTTCTTTATTATGTGATTGATCGTAGTGGTGTTCATGTTGATCCTGCCAAGATCGAAGCCATTAAGAGTTGGGTTGCACCAACGGCGCCAACGAAGGTAAGGCAATTTCTTGGATTGGCTGTTGTAGGAGGTTTTTTAAAGGTTTTTCTTTGATTTCTAAGCCGATGACTAAGTTGACTCAAAAAGATAAGAAATACGAATGGGGAAAAGAATAAGAGGAAGCTTTTTAGACATTGAAGCAGAAGTTGTGTAGTGCACCGATCTTAGTTTTGCCCGAGGGAACGGAAGATTTTGTGGTGTATTGTGACGCATCACTAAAAGGTTATGGAACTGTATTGATGCAAAGAGAGAAGGTGATAGCGTATGCCTCTAGACAATTGAAAGTCCATAAAGAGAATTACACTACTCACAAATTGGAGTTAGTAGCCGTTGTTTTTGCTCTTAGGTTATGGAGACATTATTTGTATGGAACGAAGTGTGTGGTTTTCACCGATCACAAGAGCCTACAATATATTTTGAATCAGAAAGAGTTAAACTTGAGACAACGGAGATGGATCGAGTTGTTGAGTGATTATGATTGTGAGATACGGTATCATCCTGGAAAAGCGAATGTTATGGCTGATGACTTAAGTCAAAAGGAAAGGAATAAGCCATTGCGTGTTCAAGCTTTGATGATGACTATTCACAATGATCTACCGAAGCAGATTTGTGAAGCTCAGGAGGAAGAAATGAAAAGGGAGAACGTGAAGGAAGAAAATTTAGGGAGATTGATTAAGCAAATATTCGAGTTTCGCTCTGATGGAACACGTTGTTTTAGAAATCATGTTTGGTTGCCACGATTCGGTGGATTGAGGGATCTGGTTATGCATGAGTCGCATAAGTCCGAGTATTCCATCCATTCGGGATCGGACAAGATGTATCAAGATTTGAAGCCGTTGTACTGGTCGCCCGAATATGAAAGTTGATATTGCCACATATGTAAGCAAGTGTTTGACTTGTGCGAAGGTCAAAGCTGAGCATCAAATATATATTTATAATCACATCCATAAGCATGCAACAACAAATATATATTTTTTAAATAGATTAGAAGTTTAGAACAAATAAAACGCCGCATGTTCAGAATCCTAATATTAACACTGGAAAAATAGTTTAAAATCAAAAAACATAGCAAAAATACATATACACACATCGTAGCCATGCAAAACAATCATCATTATTATTGCTAATAACGTCACGATTAACCAAATACATGCACATTATCGTCATTCTAAAACAACATAGAATAGGAGGTTTAAAAAAAGAGCAAAACCATACATATACACACATCGATAGCCATGCAACAAAAATCGTCAACAATTTGCTTGCAACCCAAGTGTTAACCAAATACAATCACATTATCTCATTCTAAAACAACCTAAGCAAGACTAATTCGACAATAAAAAAACTGCAAAACGGATACGAATGTTAAAAACATCAGTAGAAAAGTGATCTAAAACGTTTAATAACACTAAAACACTAATCTAGAATCGACTAACAACTAACAATAATTAAAATATTTTAGTTGGAGATTCTTTAGGAAGCTACACATACCAAGAGAGAGATGAAACAGTAGATGATTGCATGAAGGTTGGTGAAAGAAAGACCTTGATACACTATTTACATAAGCAGGAAAATCAAATTAGGTAGAACGCAAATGGACTATAATATAATAACCCAATAAGTATACAAATATGTTTTAATGAACCAACTAAGAACCCACTTAACCAAAACGACACAACATCACTCAAAATGACCTTATTAATGTCAAATGGCGTCGTCCGCACACTCAATGTATAATAAGTTAGAGCATCTACTATGGTGGTTTACAAATAGGTTTATAATAAGATGAATATGTTTATACTTTTTAACCATAGTGAAAACTTAGTTCATGCCTACAAGGAATGAAAAAGTATAATATATTGGACTTCCTTAAAATTTAACGCACTTGAAATATATGTGATGTTTATAAAGCTTTAAGAAGTTTATGCATAGTGAAAATAGGTTTATACAACCAAAAGGTTTATGAATTAATTTCATTCATCAATTATAAAGCTTTATAAAGCTATACCATAGTGGATGCTCTTGATGTGTCACCCCTCAATATTCTCACCTGACTAGATGCAATTACTATCCAATAAAGGCCGGAATGCATTTTGTAACAACCAGAGTTTCAGGTCAACGTCTATCCCAAGCTAAGATAATTATTTTTGCTACGTAAATAGTTATAGTCATTTATACTATATAAGGTTTGATGAGAATTTCCATTTATAGGGTAATTTCATGTCGTGATTGAGTTTCTATTTGTTTTTAGAATCTAAGAAAGTCAGAAAAATTTATATTATTGCTCCGAGAGCGTGAATATGTTATTTTTATATTTTACGACGTTTCCCTGAGTTTTTATAAAAACCGTGTTTAAAGGTCGTGTTTTACGAGGTTTAACATTTTATTAAACGATTTAAAGAAAAATTAGTGGGACGGATTTAAAATATTTATAAACATGGTGGGACCCGAGTCTTTGGCCGATTCTATTTATAAAAGAAACACTTTGTACTAGTTTTAAAAGGTGAGAATATAGGGACTAGAATTGCCAATTTGCCAAACTATTTTTCTATAAAAGAAACCATACACATACACTTATAACATTTTTACCAAATTTGTCACTCTCTCCCTCTCCTTGCTCTCTTCGACTGGACACCACCACAAACACCAATTTTTTCGGCTTATTTTCCGACATGCATTACAATCAAATTACATATTATTAATCCTTGTTTCAAGAGCTACAAAACCCACTATTAAAACCTCACATGCAATAAGATTTGAAAAAGTTAGATTTTTGGTGTGTTCTTGGTGTTTTCGTGTATAAGGAGTATTCAAAAGGGGTTAGATTGTTGTTGTTTTGGGGTTAGATTGTTGTTGTTTTGGGGTTGGTTGATTAAAAAGAGTTTGTTTCTTTGGTCTTGTTGTTCGTCTTAATTCAAAAGGAAAGGGGGTTAACAAAAATTGATCTTTGTTATAGCATTGTGAGCCCTCATTTATGTTTATGTGTTGATTTGTTTAGTTATATTGCGTGTATTATGATTATTGCTAGATGATTCAAGTGCGAAAATTATTGAAAGCGTATTTGGTTATTGACCAAAGTTTGATGGTTT
>BQNB010013862.1:24874-76331 GCA_026074375.1 Tanacetum coccineum
AGACCCGGCCCACACCATAAATCATACGATTACTAATAAAAACTATGAGCTATGCTAAATATAAGAAAGCATGAGGTGACCGAGTCTTTTTCTTAATCCTAACAGTATCCTGCATATCGGATCCTGAAAGTAAGACTGCTGAAGTTTTACAGCACCAATTGCCACGTAAGGAGTTAAATCCAGGAAACTTCACACTCCCCTGCACGATCGGTAAATTTAATTTTTATGCCATAGCTGACTTAGGTGCTAGTATTAACGTAATGCCTAGGAGTATATTTGAACACTTGCAACTTACCAATTTAAGGAAAACAAATATGCTTTGTGAAATGACAGATATGTCTAAAAAGGCACCCTTGGGAATAGTCAAAAATATTTTAGTTAAGATTGGTAAATTCTTATTCCTTTCTGATTTCGTAATCATTGACAACACTCCTTCGGAAATTACAATTCTAGGAAGACCCTTTTTGGCTACCATCCATGCAGAAATAGATGCCTTCGCTGGAAAAATATCTCTAGGAGTTAATGAAAATAGAATGAGTTTTAATTCAACGAGAAACAACAATATGCATACGAATCTTAGTGAAAGAATTTTTATGGTTAGACCTCAATCCCCTGTACAAAGTGATAATCAAATCAATTATGAAGAATCAGGAAACGACTTAGGTGATCGAGAGCCTAAGAAACGAAAAATTAAAATGTATAAGAATGTTCCTAAAGCACACTTTTGTAACCATATAAAACAAAATATCAAAGAGCAAACCAAAATGTGGCCATCCTGTGACCCCGATAAAAAGTTGTGTGATGGTAGGGCAGAAATCTATGGGGTATCTAAAACTGGGAATTTACGATTTTGGTACTACAACTATGATTATGAGAGAAGAAATATAAAAGGTAAAGGACTATCCTTTCCTGATTTCCACCTAGCTAAAATACGAAAAAAGCCAAACCAATGCCTTGGTTTGGGACAGTAGATATGCTGAATGGTGTGATATTAGTCCCTCATCTGAAGCATCTTCCTAAGAATCAAACAACCCGAGACCTAGAGATTATACCTTTAGGGAATGGACTTTGCTTAAGGTCGGGCACACTGACATAAGTGAACCTGTAAAAAAAGCACTATTAAAATTATGGTTAATTGATTGTTTCCAAGATAACTCGGCCTTTGAAAAAAATCCCACTCATAGGAACTTTGATGATTACAAGTGGGAATTCAATTTAGAAATCGATAAATTAGCAGATGAGTACGAACTTGGAGTAGAGAAGAAAGGACACATTCTAGATCATATCATGGAATATTGTAACCAAGTGCATAGTAAAAATTACGAATGGCATAATTATGAGTTCAAAAACGAAGAGTGTGAGGACAAAGATTATCATCCACCAGAAGTACAAGTTGAAACATTCGAAGTTAAGAAATACTCATTTAATGGTGGACAAAGTTTTATCTGCGTCACCAAAGACTTGGATAATACTTTACCTATTGGAAGGAAGAACGGATCTAAGTTTAAAGAAATGATCCAAAATGAAATAGTAAACAACAAGACGTAGAATGAGCATGAGTCTAACTTAAAGACTCGTTAATAAACAAAAGTGCTTGTCGGGAGACAACCCGTCCTTTATTTAATGAGATTTCCTTTTGCATTAGTCGGTTTGCATGTGTTTACCTTGTTTTACAGAATCCAGAAGCTAGGAGGCATTTATCGAGACCGACTCGACATCATGTGGTAACTTGTTGAATCTGCAGCGGTTACGGCGTAACATCTTAAGTTTACGCCGTAACCACTATCGTTACGACATAATCCATTTTATGGTTACGCCGTAACAACATAAAAACTTAAAAATTTTACTACTTGATTACGACGTAACCACCGAGGTTACATCTTAACCTCCCTCTGAAATCATAAAAATTTAAGTTTTAAACATGTCTAAACCTTGTATACGTAAATGGACTTTGTGGGTATGTTCTCTGGAAGCCCTCACGAGACTAAACTCGTCCAGTTGGGCCACCAAGTGGTTTAAAAGGCTTGTTGCATATGCTAAATGAAACCGTGATTCCTATGAAAGTGAGTTAGGATTGTATTCTTTGTACATTTCAACATTTTTTCTAGAATGATTTTATGCTTTGGTTTGTTTTTGTGATCACAAGGGATTAAGAGCTTGCGAGAAGACGGAGATAATCTAAAGATTTCTGCCAAATTTCAAAATCTCAAAGCAATGCTCATGGAGTTTCTTGTCTTAATTATTTTCTTTTCTTATTATTTTCATTTCCTTAATGTACAATAGGGACATTATAAAATCAAGTGGGGGATGGGAGTAGAATTAATACTTGACGTATGCTTTGCCTTCGATTTTCTAGTTTTTCTTAAAAATTATGCCAAATTTAAATTTTTGACAAATTTTTCTTAAATAACTAGAATTGATCTTTACTAAATGCACATTACCCTTTATTATTACTTGGTGAGATTTAAGCCTAATAATCCGTTTCCATCAAATTATTTAAAAATCCACCAAAATATTGAGTGTGCCGGTAGTATTGTAGACTTTAGAACTTGGCCTAAAGGATTAGCAGGAATAGGTAGTTCGAGAAGGCAACACTTAGGAAATCACCCAAATAACATGTATGTATGCGTTTATCGACTTGTTACACTGACTTGTCGACCTCCCATGATAAAACCCTTCTGTTGCACTAAGTATTTAGTGCAAGATACCCCTAGATCACCCATGATTAAACCAATCTATGTTTTTACCCAATGTTATATGTTTCGTTACACCATTTCACCTTATCCTACCCTATAGTCTTATTTTTCTCTATGTTGAAATTTCTGGTTACTTAAGTCCATGGTTTATGGGAATGGGAACGAAGATTACATGCTTTCGTGGAAGACCAATCAATTATAATCTATAAAGACCCCCATGTATCACCACTTTTGACGTTGTTTATCTAAAGTGGGGGGATGTATGTTTAATATAAAATGTTGCAGGGGAAAAAATTAAAGATATAAACCCTTGTAGCATTTGCATATTGACAATGAAGAAAAAAG
This sequence comes from Tanacetum coccineum, assembly GCA_026074375.1. Taxonomy (NCBI): domain Eukaryota; kingdom Viridiplantae; phylum Streptophyta; class Magnoliopsida; order Asterales; family Asteraceae; genus Tanacetum; species Tanacetum coccineum. Next base: position 27,916 of record BQNB010013862.1, read on the forward strand.
GGTGTAACAAATGGCCACCCATGTGCTGAAAATATCAAGATGGTGCAAAATAAAAATTAAAAAATAAAGCTAGTAGCCCATAATTGCACCAAAACATCTCTGTGAAATAGAGCTAGTAGCCCATTATTACACCATGTCATCCAAATACTTATGAAGAATGGAGCTAGTAGCCCATTAATTGAAGATCAGATTTTCAAACTTAAACTCTTGGACCCATGAATGGACAGTGACTGGTTATGACAACCTTAGATTACTTTAGATTATTTGTTTTGTGTTTTTATATTAACAACCATTAAATGTGTACCCCATGTCTATCCTTACCCTTGTCACCCTTTAAAACCATAATACCCTTGTTGCCTTCAAGGATTATTTAGACTCTTATTCTATCTGGTGCAAATTTGTGTACTTTTCAAGCTTATGATAGAATACATACTATGTCTGTGCAATTGAGCGATCACCCCGAAAATGAAACACTTAGACTAGTAGAGAGCTGAGTGAATTTTTTATCCCCTTTTCGTGAGGTGTTCGGCTTTGATGTTTTCTAGCATAAGAGTTTTATAAATTCATTTCTTGAAGTTATTATCGAGAAATCTTTTTATGAAATATTCTAACAGGTTCTACTTGAGGGCAAGCAAAAGTCAAGTGGGAGGATATTTGATAACATCAAATATTTAATACTTTTTGGTGGCAAATTACCCCCAAAATACCTACAAATGTTTTACTAACACTCGAAAACGAGACATTTTCTGTTATTTTGTAGTTTTCAAGTGAAATGCAGGAAAGTGACAAGAAACAATGGAAAAAGGACAAAAAGTGTAAATTCTAAAGGATGTTATGGCGTAACACTAAAAATGGTTACACCGTAACATAAATTAAGCAAGTACGAAGATCAAGGAAGTACTTTACGGCATAACACAAATTATTGGTTACACCGTAACCATTACTATGGAAAGAAGATCATGACTAAAGTAGCATTACGGCGTAACAATATAATTGGTTACGCCGTAACTACATTCGAGGAAAGAAATCAAAGCCGTGATTATTTATTAAATATGAAGATTCAGTGCTGACGAGGCTTTACGGCATAACCTCCAATATGGTTACGCCGTAATCTTTTATTATGGAAATTATTACGTTGCTGACTCAGGGTTACGGCGCAACAAGATTATTAATTACGCCGTAACCAAAATATCTTTTAAAGAAGGAAAGTCGCGTCATAAAGGTTACGGCGTAACCGTGTATTGGGTTACGTCGTAATGTCACAGGGACGAAATATGTGCAAAATATCATGAAGTTTCACTTTATGCCTTAAACTCTAAGGACCAAACTTGTACAATGACCAAAGTCCTAAATAACCTATATATAGGGGAAGGAACGTTACATGTTTTATTCATTCCAATTCGTGCCTGGTGGTCAACCGAAAAGAAAGAAAAGTAGGAAAATGTACCAAGTATAAGGCAAACCATTCGGGGTTTGCTATGGCGTTCGACTAGGGGATCGAGAGCATTAATTTCACACAACTTGTAATTATACTTTAACTTTTTGTGGTCAATTTAATTATATTATTTTGGCTTATTAGATCCATCCATATAATTATTGATGTTATGTTATTTTTATTATTTATTCTTGGCAATTAATTATTTTAATTATCTTATGATTATTATATTATGATCTCGTTGTTTTGTCATTTTCTTTATTAATTTATATAGTGCACTTTGAAATCCTTGGACTACCAGTTAGGTTTTGATATAAGGTTGAGTGCGCACTAAAAGTAAGTAAAAGGTATCCTAATCCTTGTGCGCGCAATTGATTACAATAGAGTGACCAATACTCGTAATTGTTCAACAGCGACCTTAGCATTAATTCCTGTGACAAGGATAAAAACACCTTTTCGGGAGGTCTTGGTTGATCAAAATACATTAGATGAAACATTATTAGTTTTAGTGAGAGAAAGTAAAGAGAGGGGATGAACACAAAAAGATGAAAGATTAGATTAAGGAAAAAAGAAAAATGAACATCCACCCCCTCATGGAGAGCCATGAGGGGTATTTATACAAGAAGAAAAAGCTAACTATTCCTAGTTAACATAAAAGACCCCTGCGTGATACGCAGTGTCCAAAACTAATCCAATTCACGTGTAAGACGCCAGCTTCACTAAAAGTGAGGCTAACAATCTCCCTCCAAGATGGCGTCACACGTGAATTGGTTACAATGTTCCCTACAAGCAAAAATAAAGAAAAATGATAAGAATGAAGTCCAGTATTCCTTGAGAATATCTTTGACAATCTACTTGAATACTCCAGCTTTATTTCTTCAGCTTGTAGACGAACGTGATGCTGAGGATGACATAGAAGCTCTCTAACCGAACCCGTTTGATGGATATTTTTGCACAAAACTTCCTGACATGACTTCAAAAACTTTCTTCATACGCTTTTGTTCATAAAAGAAAAATGATAAGAATGAAGTCCAGTATTCCTTGAGAATATCTTTGACAATCTACTTGAATACTCCAGCTTTATTTCTTCAGCTTGTAGACGAACGAAATGCTGAGGATGACATAGAAGTTTTCTCTACCGAACCCGGTTTTGATTGGATTTTTGCACAAAACTTCCTGACATGACTTCAAAAACTTTCTTCATACGCTTCTGGTCATCACGAAGTTTCTGAATTAGCTGCATGTCTTGAGAACGCTTCATATTCTTGCACTTCTGGTCATGTCGAAGTATATCAGAATCTGCATCACATTTGTCCATCACTTGAAATTCTCTTATCCAATACTTCGGCTCTGATTGAATTATGGGCTCTGAACTTCTTCAGCTTCCCCTCCAAACAGACCAACCCCTTAGACTGATAAGAATTAAGTACATCAACTTAAGGGAGGGATGATATCAAACAACCTCCTTTCTCACTTAGGAGTATCCCAGATCTTGATTGAATTCAGTCACAGTACACATTTTAATCCCTTTACCGAAGTCGAAACCGGACCCAAAGTAACTAGTTGAAGCACTAATCATCCTCTGCGTGACTAAACCTTCCGGTATATTTATAAAGCCCGATCAAGTGACTTGTGTGGCGTCCTTGATGTGAACATTTCTCCCTCCAGTAAAGTGCAGAAATGAATTGCTACACCAAAGTCAATTAAGTCCCGAGTGTACGCAATTTTCCCTCTATGTAGTCGAAACGGTAACATCAAAACGGTAGCATAAAAAATTAACTATGTACCGGATGTACACATTTCTCCCTCCAGGATGATGACTAACTGAGGAATCATCCTACACATGTGTACATCTTATATGCCACTGGAAACTGCTATAAAACTTAGCTTCAAGCCCGTTATTGACATAAGCAAGCTCTGTGAGAAGATGTCGTACTCCTCTTTACAATTCTCTCTTGAATCAACCTCAAACTAAATCCCCTTATCTATTCTGTAGGCTAATACTGATGACCACAGATGGAGACAACCCGATGAAACAAACCCGAGAAATGAAGCAAAATCCCTAAAGAAAAAAGAGAAACAATGAAAAACAAAAACAAGAGAAACGAAAAAAAAAAAAACAACTAAAAACTAGAAACTTTGTGACTAATCTTGTACTATCCGCCTGATGAAGAACCGGTGCAGACAAATCTCAAGTACCATATACTCACCCAAAAGTATATAAAAAATACAACACCTCTTGAAAAACTCCTCAACTACGTGAGACACTGAGTACTACAATGTAACTCCTTAAAGTGATAGCTATAACCTGTGAGTACTACAAAGTAACTCCTTACATCGAGTATAACTAGATACATCAAGTCTTCATCACAAACCGTATATGCCCGAACAAGTCATCTTCGTTGACGAAAAACAAAGACGAAATAAGTACACTCCTCGTGAAATACTACTTCAATCCCAAATATGCATTATCGTACAAAAACCCCGTGGTCATTAAAAATCAATAATAGCCTTTGTGAATGAAGGTGAATTTTGATAAGGATCGTTTTAGTGTAATGTATTGTGTTTGTTGTGTTGGTGAAATCAATTAACGTTCACGGGATTTTACAATTCTATGACTTAAACCGTAAAACGAATCGACATTTACGGGATTTTACTAAATCAAGAAAAAACCGTGAATGATTTGATTCGGAATCAGCGGCGAAAAATTCCAAAAAAACTGAAAAGTGTCAATAAATCATAGAAAACGATGTTTTTGGCCTTCGAAAAATCCTTAACCAGCTAAAGGGTGGTTACAGCGTGATCCGTCTCGTTTTTCTCTTCGATTTGAGAGGTCACGGGCCTAAAACGGACTTACGGATCAAAAGTTATGGCTGTTTTACTGAAACCCTTTTCGTCACACAAGTTTTCTAAAAAATTTTCGTTCGGTCCAAAAAAAATTTGCTCGTTCGATTCCACTCGTTCGATTCCGCTCGTTCGGTTCCGCTCGTTCGGTTCTTCTCGTTCGAGTCCGCTTGTTCGAGTCCGCTCGTTCGGTTCTTCTCGTTCGAGTCCGCTTGTTCGAGTCCGCTTGTTCGATCCAAAAGTGATTTCACTAGTTCGATTGTCCTTGTTCGATCCAAACACACACCACTCGTTCGATCCTCGAAGGAAAGTCTAGTTCGGTCCAAGCTAACAAGTCCCTCGTTCGGTCCATGAAGAAAATCACTAGATCGGTCCACCCTTGTTCGATCCACCCTTGTTCGATCCACCCTTGTTCGGTCCACCCTTGTTCGATCCACCCTTGTTCGATCCAACCTTGTTCGATCCACCCTTGTTCGGTCCTTAAAGAGTTCACTCGTTCGGTTGAGTCACAACTTTACTCGTTCGGTGCAAACAAGTATTAAGCTCGTTCGGTTCACACAAGAAGGAACTCGTTCGGGTTGCACCGAGTCTTGTGGATCTTGATTTTTTTTTCTTGTAACTTGTATCACGTCGTGTGGATTTTTTCTTAAGCTCAAGGTTAGGACAAGCATGAAAAAAATAATAAGCCGAAACATTAAGCTCAATAAGCCGAGCCATTAAGCACAAAAAAAACGAAATCACTAACACAACACACACGAATACAAAACACCCCCGGTTAGCTCTTGATACCAATTGACAAGGATAAAAAACACCTTTTCGGGAGGTCTTGGTTGATCAAAATACATTAGATGAAACATTATTAGTTTTAGTGAGAGAAAGTAGAGAGAGGGGATGAACACAAAAAGATGAAAGATTAGATTAAGGAAAAAAGAAAAATGAACATCCACCCCCTCATGGAGAGCCATGAGGGGTATTTATACAAGAAGAAAAAGCTAACTATTCCTAGTTAACATAAAAGACCCCTGCGTGATACGCAGTGTCCAAAACTAATCCAATTCACGTGTAAGACGCCAGCTTCACTAAAAGTGAGGCTAACAACAACTCAGTTCAAAACCAACTCAAAAACCCGATCTTACTTATGCTCCGTCAACAACAACAACTCAAAAACCAACTGAAGGTGAATTGGATTTACTGTTCGTTCTATGGATGATGATATATGGTGGCAACCGAGCTCTGCTCCAAGAACTGCTCGGCTGTCTAAGCCACCTTCAAGCTCTTCAGACTCCAACGGCAACTACAACAACAGCAGACACAGCACCGACACCAACAATTTCATCCTCTCAAGCTACAAATTGTCCAAATTCTTCACAGGATGTTGACGAGCTCGAAACACAACAACATGGTCAGCATCAACCCGCAACAATTGCTGACAATGTTCCAAATGCTATGTTCGATGAAAATACGTTTGTAAATCCCTTTGCTACTCCATCCACATGTGATGCTGATTCTCCATCCTCACAATATGTGGATCCATCGAACATGCATACGTTTTACCAACCATACCCTCATGAATTTCAATGGACTAAGGATCACCCTCTGGAACAAGTGATCGGAGAACCCTCTCGACCAGTTTTGACAAGGAATCAACTGCGATCCGATGGTGACATGTGCAATGTTCCGCATTTAACGGTACGCACAGTGGAACCCAAGATGTCAAAGAGGCTATGACCGACCCTGCATGGATTGAATCAATGCAAGAAAGAAGCTTCTTTGGTTCAAAAGGCTTGATGTATGGGTGTTAGTTCCTCTTCCGGATAACATAAAACCTCTCACGTTGAAATGGTTATTCAAAAACAAGCATGATGAAGAGAACACGGTCATCCGAAACAAGTCTCGTCTGGTTGTGAGAGGGTACCGCCAAGAGGAAGGAATAGATTTTGAAGAATCCTTCGCTCCTGTTGCTAGAATGGAAGCTATCAGGATATTTTTGGCATATGCTGCACACAAATCGTTCACTGTGTTTCAAATGGACGTGAAAACTGCTTTCTTGCATGGTACGCTAAAAGAAGACGTGTACGTGTGTCAACCTGAAGGTTTCATCGATGCTGATCAACCAAGTCATGTCTATAAGCTAAAGAAGGCACTATATGGTTAAAGCAAGCACAAGGCATGGTACGATGAATTGTCAACGTTTCTCCTACAGAATCACTTCTTCAAAGCACAAATGGATCCAATCTAATCCTCCTCCTCCCTCTTTCTCTCTTTACTTTCTCTCTCTAGACTAAACACTTTATTGCTTATTGATCCTATATTTAAGACCTAACATGATATCATGTGTAAAGGCCCAAAAGTATATGGAGAAAGGTTGTCAACTATTTCTGGCGTAGGTTACGATGAAAGAAAACAAAGACAAGTCGAAGGATAAGCGACTCGAAGACGTGCCGACTGTACGGGACTTTCCGGAAGTCTTTCCTGAAGACTTACCTGGATTACCACCAATACGACAAGTTGAATTCCAAATCGATTTAGTCCCAGGTGCTGCACCTGCAGCTCGATCCCCGTATAGATTAGCACCATCGGAAATGGAAGAATTGTCTACCCAACTACAAGAACATTCTGACAAAGGATTTATAAGACGGCTCTTTTCGGATGTGTATCGACTACCTGAACTTAACAAGCTTACTGTAAAGAATCGATACCCACTTCCGAGAATCGACGACTTGTTTGATCAGTTACAAGGATCAAGTATGTACTCGAAGACCGACTTGAGGTCTGGTTATCACCAACTCAGAGTTCGTGACGAGAATATCCCAAAGACGGCGTTTAGGACCCGCTATGGTCACTACGAGTTCCAAGTGATGCCTTTCGGGTTGTCTAACGCGCCGACAGTGTTCATGGATTTGATGAACCGAGTATGCAGACCATACTTAGATAAATTTATGATCGTGTTCATCGATGATATCTTGATCTACTCAAAGACCAAGGAAGAACATGATGCACATCTTACACTAATTTTGTAGTTGCTCAAGAAGGAAGAATTGTACGCCAAGTTCTCGAAGTACGACTTTTAGCTGTCGAAGGTACAATTTCTTGGACACGTGATTGATAGTGAAGGCATTCACGTTGATCATGCGAAGATTGAGTCAATCAAGGATTGGGAATCACCCAAGACTCCAACAGGGAAATCGCATTTTATGGTCTTGCCGGTTACTACGGATGATTTATCAAAGGTTTCTCCAAGATTACCAAGCCTATGATGAAGCTGACTTAAAAAAGTGTAACGTTCAATTAGGGTAAAAAGGTGGAAACTGCTTTCTAGACATTGAAACAAAAGTTGTGTAGTGCACCGATTTTGGCATTGACCGAAGGAAGTGAAAACTTCATAGTATATTGTGATGCTTCTCACAAGGGATTAGGCGCAGTGTTGATTAATATTAACACGGGTAAATAAATGAAGTTCGAGCGAGAGTTTTAAATGCTTTCAAAACATGTCCTTTCACTTTTTCTCTACGACTTCTAAGTAAATGTTAGCTTAGGACTCGGTCTCCAAAGAAAGGAAAATGTTATCTTATGGTCCATTTATCCTAAACAAGAGGGGGGGAAAGTTTCATATCTTCTCGGTCTTGAGCAAGTCATACAAACATTTAAAGTTCTGAATGCTTCAAGAGATAGTACTCGGAAAATGATGGTAAATAAGAGTTATTCCTCTATATTTTCCTGTTGAGCATAATTTTTCAAGATATTCTCAAAAGAAAATTTCAAATTCTTTCAAAATTGTATGCTCAACAAACTCTCACTCCAAGTTTTCAATCTATTCTATAATTGAGGGGGAGTATAATAGTATGATTCATTCTGCATGCACTCCTGTTCATCCCCAGACTTAGTTAGGATCATGTGAATTCCGAACACTTAACTTGTTTTTAATTTCACTAATTGTCAAATATTGTAAACACATATGCATTTTTGAGGGGGAGAATAGTGATTTAAACTGTGATCAATAGGTTTAATAACGGATACGATCTTCAATCTATAAGTGCTGTTCCCAAACCTTGCATGTGCTAAACTCTTTCATAATTAAGGTGCATATGTGTAGGGGGAGCTTTTGGTAAACTCTTGGAAACGCTCAATGTGTCTCAAATTGGATTTCTAGCAACGTTGATTGATTTTTTTATCAAATGGTTTATGAGTCTTCATGGCAATATCTCAAAAGACCCGTCCAACTGTTATTTTCAAGGAGTTATAAGGCGGTTAAGGTTAGGTATTTCGTTCATGATCCAGCCTGACGGAGGGATTACCCAGGAACACTCATTATATAGAGTAGAAGTCCTAGGTATATGGAAAAAAGGAGTCAAGTGAGATTAGGGGAATATCGCCGATGCGATAGAGCTCGTGTGGAAAAACCACAAGGTATATTCATGAATCTCGGTAAGCACTGAAAAGGGCCCCCCCCCCCCCCCCCCCCCCCCCCCCCCCCCCCCCCCTGGTTTGAAGAATGAAAAGAATTATAAGTTAAAGGGTGAAAAAGAAAGAAGCCCTCCATACAACTTAGGCAGAAACCGGGTCAATGATAATTATCGGTAATCACAAAGTTGATTCAATATTGAAGTCAAGTTCATCATGGGACCAGTGGCAATGCTAATCTCTTAGACACTCAGAATCTCTCAAAAAGATTTATGTTTCTTTTCTCGGTGATCAACACATTTCTATCGGCTTCTCATTCGAGGATCGTTGATATTAAAAAGTGGCAGTCCGCTCCAGCCTCCGATTACAATAACAAATGTGAACTTATAGAGCTAAGCCCAACGTTCTCAATCAAAAAATTCTCATTAAGGACAACACATTCCAATCTACAAATATGTAGTATTCATTATACAAAACATATGGTATCATTAAGTCCTACGCTTTTATCCTTGTGATAATTGCTGAACATCAGAGTGATACTCTTTAGTATTCACAGTGAAGATGGAAATCCTTCTTGAGCCAACATCAAACAAGCTCTTGGTAGGTGACTTGCGAGATTCTATATGAATCAAACTTGTGTCAACTGGAAAGAAATGATGGTGCGATTCTATATGAATCAAACTTGTTCTAGTAAAATGAATTGACGACTCAATCAGAAAGATAGTAACTATCTGATTCACTCTTACCGTGTTGTCTGCTTTGAGATGCTCCGGTAACGAGAACGGCTAGTGCAGCTGCGAAACCCTGTCAAGGAGATTCTTTTGAAATTTACTTGATCACAGGTCGTATTTTTACTGATTAACGGGGACCATGTTTATTGCAACTGTATTCGATGAGAGTGACAACGACACTTTCGCCTTCATATATGTTTATCTCGGAGTACCTAATACTTGAGTTTTCTGACGGTAGCAGCTTTAGTCCATGACGAGTCAAGATTCATGACTTTATGCTCAATCCACAAAGTTTATACATGATGAAAGCTCAAACTAGATCAAATCTTCTGCAAACTTGATGAACAAGCACTTCCTCACAAGAACATTTTTATGGTACAAGTAATCATGTTAAAGAAAATGTTAAGGGAGATTGTCAGCAAGCTTTCAAGACCTTGAGATGAGGGGGAGACACAGTTCGGCAAGGCGGCATAAAGATTCAAGGATAAAGATTTAGAGATCTCAGTAGTCAAGACAAATCAAGGCAAAGACCACGTTATCAGTATTTTGTCAAAGAATATCAAGTTAAAGATCAAGATCCAAGATCACAAGCATGGCAATGAACTTCAAAGGAATTCTCAAGAATTCAAGGCTCCAGACTCAAGACGTCACATGAAGGATCGGACAAAGGAATGACCACCACTTAGGGGGAGATTGTTAGCCGTGTTTTTATTAAAGTGATGGTCATTAAATATTCCCGAGCCTTGTATAAGTAAAACGTAGTTTACGGGAATTTATTTAAGCTTAGTGGGCAGAGTCTGCGGGCTCAAGCCACATTTGTATTAGTCCGGCCAACACAAAGACCACAAGAATGTCCTCTCTTGTATCTATTATAAAGCCCTCTCCAAGTGTGGAGAGGGTGTTGCTTCTCTTTTTCTATCATAGTGCAAGTAACCATTTTTTCTTTTTTTATCTCTCTCTCTAGTTCTTTCTCTCTCTAAAATCTTTTTCTTATTTTTGTGTTTGGTGATGAAATGATATCCTAACACTCTGTCCCATTATCACTTCTGATTATTTTTACTTTCTTATCCACTAGGTTTTCTACTTCTTTGATAAATTTCTTAAGGATCTCAGTTGTTTCATCCTTAGTTGATAAAAAGAAAACCCATGAAAATCTACTATAATCATCAGTGACTACTAAGCAGTACTTTTTATGCATTAATTAGTTACTAACAAAAGTTGGACCAAAGAGACTCATGTGCAGCATAACAATGGTTAGTAATGGGATTAAAGGCTTGGTCTTACAAAGGCTCTGTATTGCTTGCCTTTAAGACAGGGCAACACAAGTTTGTCATTCTCAAATCTTTTTAAAGGCAGGATCTCTTACAAAGATTTTCTTTGTCTGTTTATTAAATTCTTATAATTTATATGACCAAGCCTTTATGCCATAGCATTGATTCTCAGATGTTGCCTTTTGCATCGGACAAGTTTAACAATCTTTAGGAACATATGTTTTTTCATATCAAAAACTGTATGTTATCTGTCTAGGAATTTTAAGAAGTATTGATTTTATCAGGCAACTTAAAAATTAGGAGATCATCAGGCACTTAAATAATTAGGAGGACAGAACAAGACTTTCAGAATCAGTAAAAAGTCATTAGTTCTTTTTGTCAAATATTTGTGAGACACTATAGAGGTTGAACTTTAACTCTTTGACAAAGTACACATCATCAAATCAATTTATCAGTTTTTAATTAGTACCTTGCGTAATTCTGCTCCATATGCTCCTCCACCAAAAGTAACATAACCTCCATCAACAATCTTTGAAATCTAAAAGATAGGCTATGTTTCTAGTCATGTGCCTTGAGCATCCACTATCAACAAAGCCTTTATCTTTGCTGTGAATTGCTCATGCAACTAAAATTATGAGTTCGTTTTTTTTGGGTACCCAAGCATTATGACTTGGATCTGCCTCGTGCATTCAATGTAATTATATTTTGTTGGAAAATAGTGTGCACCATTGGGTTTGATGGGTCTCCAAACCCATAAGGCTAAGGGCTTAACAGCATTTAAATTCTCCTTGCTGACCGTATTAAAACATTTTGCCTAACAGTATTAAAACATTTTAGATAACTAAGACCTTTTTGTTAATGTTGTTCTCTTGTAAAAGGGCTTGTGAACAGTTGATTATGCTTGATTTTGAAAATATGTCCTTGGTCTAGCACAATGAACTGTTGATTTTAGGTGAACAGTATAAGAAGGCCTAACAGTATTAAAAGACCTAGCAGTACTAAAAGGTCTGCCAGTGTTAACAGACCTAACAGTATTAACGGCTCTTTAAGGTATTAAAGATTTTAGGCCAGTCTTCATCAAAACTGCTTTTGGAGCCATATGTTTATAAGTACTGGAATAAGAGGTTTTAGGACAGCTGTATTGAATATGATCAAAACTTCCATAGATAAAACATGCCTTGTTATTAAAAACAAAGTTACATCCTAATTGATTAGATTTTTGACCATTCCAATTCCTTTGGTTATCCTCTAGGTCTTTGTGACCTGTACCTTTATGCATACCTAAATGACTCCTTTAACTGGTTTTTCAGTATTAACAAAAGCTTTCTTAGATAGCAGTATAGTTATGACAGTTTTCTTTTCAACCTTTAGGGGATAGGCTCTACATCATCCTCATCATTGTCACCCAATCTTCAATGATTGGAGCATCAGTATTTTCTCTAGTTTCTTAGTTCTTCATTCCTAACTGATTAGCAGACTGAAAAAACTTTTCTTTCTAGTCCTTGGTTACCTTAAGTTGGGGCTTACAGAGCTAGTTTATGTATCAGTCTTTTGTTGTTGTTTTAAAGAGTCGCATCAAGTTTTCCTTTGAATTATTGACTCTTTATCTACAACAAGTTGTAGGCTTTAAACTTGAATCCCTAGGACCATTTATATCCTTACCTTAGGTTGTTTGAATTTTCTAGACATGAATAAGAAAAGTTCTAAAGTGTTGGTCTATTAGAATCAATAGGATGAGGTGAGGGACAAACATGATATCTACTCCTTTCTGGCTTTTGTCTGTAATATGACTTCTTAGCATATGATCTAAGTATTTTGATAATTTTTCATACTTTGCATCTTAAACTCAAACCCCTCCTGTTTCTTCCTTAACCTTTCAGTTCAGTCATAAGTTATTCCATTAGATAATCTTTGTACTTCACTTTCTTTTGAGCAAAGTAATTTCCTCAAAAAAAGGACTTCATATTCTTTGTATTATATAATTTGTCTTCTAAAAATGATAAACCTCTTTTGTAATTTGTAGGAAGATTAAAACCTGGTTATCTAAATTTAACAAGTAATCTATCATACTGTTTCTTTAGAGTTCATAGTATTTTCAAACAGATTTAGAACAAGATTTATATTTGTTACCTCAGAATTTGAGAATCCTTGAGGAGCATGTTAGCCTAAAATTTTCTTCCCTTTGCCTTGTACTCAATCACCAGCACATCTATAGCACACATTGCTTTTCAGAAGATCTTCAATTATTTCTGCCTTTGATGAGCTACCTTGATTCTAAGTTCTGTGTCTTTACTCCTTGGTGCTCTACATGTCTCTGGCTAAATGTTCATTTTATGGCAGTTGGAAAACATTCTACACTCTTGAATTCTATCATTTCCAGCAATATTGCTTCCATCATGATGATTTCCTTCCAGTGCTCTGATAGAAACTTTCTTGCACCTCAGCTTAGGTAGTGCCATATTCTACTTTAGATCCATTTCTTCCAAATCATCATCATGAGTTGTTCAAGATCTTCATGAAAATAGTTGGACCATTGTGGTTGAGTAGAAGAAAGGCAATTATGTGGCTCACTAAACTTGCAGTATCTAATTTCAGTAATGGCAGTTTTTAACATTGGTGATACCAGTACTAACTTCAGGTTAGCAGTATTTTATGATTAGTAATTGCTTGCATGAAGTGGTTAGAAATGCCAAGTTCTTATCTCATTGATAGCACCACCAAGATCTTTAACTTCTGTTCAACAATTTAAAAATTGTTGTACAAATCATCTAACCATAGTATTAAATTAGGTTTGTCATCCAGACTTACCACATGTGTATCATTAGAAGTTAAGGCTCCACACAAATTTAACATTTAGATCTTTTTCTTACAAAAAACTACAATACCAACACCCTAAAATCCCTACAACATAAACAAACCTATAAAATCTAATTCCTCCAAACACCTAAAACCAAATAATAATCTTAAATATAAAAAATAATAATCAAAACCCCCAACCTCAACCAACCCCCCCCCCCCCCAACCCAAAACCCCACCCACCCCCCACCCCCCCCCCCCCCCCCCCCCCCCCCCACCCCCCACCCCCCCCCCACCCCCCCCCCACCCCCCAAAACCCACCACACCCCCCCCCCCCCCCCCCCCCCAAAACCACACAACACACCCCCCCCCCCCCCCCCCCCCCCCCCCCCCCCACAAAAACACAAACAAAACCAACCCCCCCCCCCCCCCCCCCCCCCCCAAAAAAAAAAAAAAAAAAAAAGAAAACATAAAAAAAGACCCCCCCCCCCCCCAAAAAAAAAGCAAACATTGATTTGAGCATCAACATACTGATCGAGGTTAGTTGATGTTCTTAGGAAGTGCCATGAGCAGTTAGACTTCTGGCCTTTACATCATTCTTTTTACAAATCTGTCTCAGCAGTAGAAGGCACAGTCATCATCAATCCTATTGATGGTCAGTTTTCTGTTGCTGGTATAAGGAATAGGTACCTAGAATTCCCTTTCTTTATGACCTCCTTTAGAGGCATAATCCTATGGATCTGAAAGTACTGTTTGTCCTATATCTCCCACTTTTCATAATCTCGAAGTTTGGGAAGCTTAGCCAAAGCATTGTTCTGAGAATTTTCCAACTCCATTACTTCTAGATCAAAGTTTCTCAAAGCACAGGCTCTGATACCACTTGTTGATCCCACGCCTTGATCGGTTCTTTACCTAGTAAAGTGTATGTTACCTTGGATGAATCCAAAATAACAATAGATGAGACTTTGTTTGTATATCAAAGTGTATGCGGAATCTACACTTTGATACTCTAGAGGTATTTATCAATGGAACAGTACCAAACAAAGAACAATGAATAAAACCACAAACTGCTTCAATATTATTGATAATACGAGTACTCTTGATTAGTACTAGGGTTACAAACCTTGAAGCTATTACAATGTTCTTTCTCTAGGATGTATCTCTATCTCTTAAGCATAAGCGTATATTAAACCTTAACCTAGGATCTCCTTTTATACACCACAAGGAGTCCTTTACAAGATAACTACCGAACTTTTAGGATCAGTTACAATTATATTCAAATACAAATCTTCCTAGAATATAAAAGATATACATTCCTTATTTATCTCTATGCATCCTTATCTCCAAGTCAGCAGCTTTGACCATCAGCAGTATTAATCTTTCTTCTAGCAGTATAAACTAACACTTGGCAGTACTAAGTTTGTACTGGCAGTACTAACTCCATTAGTACTGTTAGTTATACCTTGGCAGTATTAACTCTTGTGAAGATTTATTCCCAACATAATGTAAGCTTCTAAATAGCTTATTTGGTTTAGAATGAGCTTAAATTGCTAGTTCTAATTCTTGTGAGCTTATTTGCTTATTCATTTAGAAATTTGGGTAGTTTAAATGCTAATAGTTAATTTTAATTCCTATTTACTGTTTTTCGTATGCTTATTAGTTGTTATTATTACTCGTTTGGTTTTCAATCAATTTGTTTCCATTAAAATCGTTCTATAAAAAGGTGATTTTAGCTTATTAGCATAATTTCGAGTTCTAGTGCTTATAATTAGAAATGCTTATCTCATATGTCTAAGTGCTCCTAGTTTAGTCATATTGCTTATTGGGAAGCGCTTATATAGTTAGCATCTCGACTTATAGTAATTTATGCTTATTCGATTAAAGTCGCGTTCATAGTTTACTAGAAATTCAAGCTTATAACTTTTAGTTGTTAGGATTAGATCATGGCTTATCCGTACAAACTTATTCAATCGAACTATTGCGTATTAGGTGCAAATTTCAGTTTGTAAACCTTTTCTTGCGTTAAGTTGGTTTGGACATTACTCGTCCGTATAATCTGAAACGTTTGATTCATAGAATTAATATTGGGCCATTTAAATTTGATCACGTCTGGGCCTTGTTTGATTTAATATAGGTTGCATTTGTTTTTTTTAAATCGTGTTTGGGCCTTCGAGTGTTGTGTGCAAATTGAGATAATATATATAACTGTTACTATTAATAGTTTCATTTGTTTTTGTTTTTTTTATATTTTTGGTACCGGTCAACTCATGAGGCGCGGAGCTTAAGGGTTTATTTAGCTAGACCGAATTTGATAATTTGTTTTAGCTAAATAAATTGGGTGGTTTTCGTTTATTGCGGCTCTTCAATTCGGTTCATTTTCTAATCTTTTTTTCAATTAATTAGTGTAGTTTTTATTTATTTTATAATATTGTTTTGATTTTTGCAATGCTTAGTGTAGATTTATTCTTAAATGCTATGTTTAAATTCATTATGAGTAGTGAGTAGATTTATTAGTGCTTGTTAAGTGATTAGTGATTTGGAATTTAGGTGCGGGTTTAAAAAGATTTAAAAAATATTTAATCATAAGTATTGTCTTTTCGATTTACATTCCGTCATTTATTTTTAATGCAATTTAATTTCTTGTCATTTATTTTTAAGCATTTCATTTTACTTGTCATTTTAATTCGTTAAACCTAAGCCCGCACTTAATGAACATTTCACGTCACTTAGCAAGCATTTTAGTCATTTATATTTTTAGATCATTTTTAGTATAATCTTGTAGTTTTAAATAATAGTTTAATTTTTAGTTAATAAAATAGTTTAAAACCAAAAGTTTAGCTTTCCTTTTATATGCTTTCTCTTTTAGTAGATTTAGAAAACCAAATCAAAAACTTTTATGCTATTCAAGCTCGATTTACAACTTGAACGTAGATTTCCATTCACCTCTCGTCGAGGAAACGACCCGTAAGGTTTTTGAGATATCGCTTTGGTTAAAAGTGAATTTCTTGAACCCGACGGTAATACTATACTATACTATAATTGTTTCTATCCTTATTATTACTTATATTATATATTATATATATTTTATACGTATTGATTTGGACGGATCAGTTTTTGGCGCCGCTGCCGGGGAGAGGTGTAGCGATTTCTACGGGATTGTTCGTGTTCGAGCCTTGAAGATCCTTTCTTCGGAAAGTTTATTTTCGTACTAATTAAATATAAAAAATCCAAAAATATTTTTCTTCTTATTTTATTTTTATTTTTCCTTTTCCTTTATAAAAAAAAACCAAAAATATTTTCCTTTTATCTTAAAAATAAAAATCCAAAAATATTTTTCTTTTTTTTTCCTTATGTATTATTTGAAAAATCTATAAATATTCTTCTCGATCCTCTTATTCGTTTAATTCTTATTCTCTTTACCCTCTTATTCGATTAATTCTTCGACATGTCTTCATTTTATCAACCTTGCTACGGGTGTGGAGAGCAATTTGTCGGTTCATTTTGTCCACGATGTAATCCGAATTCTTTCGATAATTCTCAATATTTTTCCGACTACTCTTCACAACCCCGGTACGAGACAAATATTTGTGAGTTATGTGGAAACGATGCTCATTTTGGTTACGATTGTCCAACACAAGTTCCGTTTAATTATAATCCGAACCCGTGTTTCGATCAAAACTTCAACAATGATTTTCCACTAACTTCACCAAATTTTCCACAACAATACCTTTGTTGTGAGAACTGCGGGGGTCCGCCTGTAACTTTTTAGTGTCAACCGATGAACCAAAATTTCTATGAACCTAATTTTTGTTATAACTCTAATCCTTCCAGTTTTGACCAAAATCAACCCATGCAGTTTCCCGTCAATTATCCTCCTCAAGAAACGAGTAAAGAAATTTTGCAAGCTCGAGAAGACTTAATGGAAGCTATACAAGCCTTTTTAAAGGAGTATGATCATATACCTCCTAATGAAAAGTGCATGGCTTTATTGCTAGCTGAGGAGAGATTTCTTAAGATTAAGCAAGCTATGGAAGAAGAGCAGAATCAACCTGGAGTTATGCATGAATTGCTTCTTAAACTTATGGATGATTTGCAAATTATTAAAGGAAGTAAACAAGAAAAGAAGGAGACGGCAACTCAAAGTTTTATTCCATATTGGAATTCTTCTATGATTGACGATGAAGAAGCTAGAGACTCTATTTGATTGCTTAAAATAAGTCCAAAAGTAGTTGTTTGTTCTTTTTGAGAACTATTTTGAGCAAGAGTGTCTAAGTGCTTATAGTTTATAATTTTGCTTATTACTTGTTCAGCTGTGCTTATTAGTTTAGTTATAGGATAATTTTGGCTTATTTGATAGTAGTTTAGCTAATTCAAGTTTGCTTGATTCTTAAGTTTTAAGCTAAAAAGCTTTATAAATGTTAAATGTAGTCTGTCTCTTTTAAGCTCAGTTTCGGGCTTATTGCTATGTTAAATAAAAGTTGGTCTTATTAAAGTGCTTTATTTTTAGCTGCTAAACAACTTTGTTTAAAAAGTTTTGCAAAAAAAAGGGAAGAGAGGAAGTCAGGGGTGAGCAAGGCTCGAACCCCTGACCTCTACCCTCCTCACTTTTTATAAACACAAACTCACCAACAAACTCTAACACTGCGCCCTTGTGACTTTTACGTCATAAGGTGGTATAAAATTGTTTTTAACCCTTTTTAAGCTTTGTTTTATAATAAAAGCATCTTCGGTGCTTAAAGCTTTTTCCCGGCTTTTTATTTTAGTCTTGCATTGAGGATTTTATATTTTTCTTGCATTATGCTTTTCATAAAAGCTACATTTATTAAATTTATTAGGATTTTAACTCACGTTTAGTATGTTAATATTTGGGTTTTCATTAAAAACTTTAAAAAAATCATAAAAAAAATAGAAAAAATAATCAAAAAAAGTTCTTTTTTATAAAATTTTCTTTTATCATATTCTAGGCTTAGGTTTGAGATTTACTTTCGTAGGATTAATATTTTGTAATTTCACTTTTTAAAGAACGGGATTTCGTTCCCGTTCTCGTTTTCTTCGTTTCTAGCTTTAATCACCCTCGTTTTAGAATTTCCTTAGCTTTTACTTATTATCTAGTTAATTAGGATTAGTAAAAGTTTAAAAAATCATTTAGGGTTTAATTTTAGTGTTATTGCTTATTTGTCGCGTTTCTTTAATTTCTCGTTTACAATTTTTACATTCTCGTATTTTAATTTTAATTATCTTATATGTTTACGTGCTTTTCATGTTTATTCATTTTTATTAGTAGTTATAGAAACCAATTCAAAAATCTTTGAAACCATTCAAAACGCGCGATCACGGACTTAACTGATTCTCAATTCACGCTTCGTCGAGGGAAAACGACCCAGGAGGTTTTTTAGACTAATTTGGTTAAAAGTTTATTTCTCGAACCCGACGGAAAATACTTACTATACTATTATTTGATATAATCCTTATATAATTATATTTATATATAGCGTATTCGGATAGTATCAAATTTTTTGGGGCCGCTGCCGGGGAAGTGTGTTATGATTATCGTGTTTCGTTCGAAGATTAGTGTTTTGAAGACCCTTCCTTGTGAAGTTATCGTTTTTCATTTGTGAATATTTTCTTAATAAAACCATAAAAATACAAAAATATTTTACACTTTTATTTTCTTTTATTTTTATATTAAAAATAACCGTTTGTTAATCGTTGTTACGGCTCACCTTTAGATTACGTGCTATAAGGAAAGTTTAAGGCGGGTTTGATCAACATATCTCCCTAAATGGAGAAGGGTTTATTCTATAAATAGTGCATCGCGTCTTACCAACTACTCGCTTTCTTGTACGTATTTTTTAGAGAGCTACCGGTGCACGTTTGATTTCGTTGTTACCAAAAATATTTTTCTTCCTTATTTTAATTTCTTTTCTCATATAAAAATATAAAAATATTCTTCTATATCCTCTTATTACATTTGATTCTTATCTTCTTTATCCCCTTATCCGTTTAATTCTTTAACATGTCTTCGTATAACCATTTTGGTTGCTCGTATTGTGGAGGTCCGTTTAATGTGCTGAAAAACGTGTATCCGAGCCATTTGTAGTGTAGGATCCCCGAAAATGAGTTTGTCCTATGACCCAAATCCTTATTCTATATAATGAAACAAGTACTTCTTCAAACCAACCCTACTACAATTCCAATACGAGACATCACTCGTGTGAATTTTGTGGAGGGGTATTCTCATCCAGTTTCGAGTTGTCAAAACAAGGGAACACACCCGTCTTTGATTAGGGTCC
The DNA here is from genome assembly GCA_026074375.1 of Tanacetum coccineum. Taxonomy (NCBI): domain Eukaryota; kingdom Viridiplantae; phylum Streptophyta; class Magnoliopsida; order Asterales; family Asteraceae; genus Tanacetum; species Tanacetum coccineum. The sequence goes on from BQNB010013862.1 coordinate 47,687, forward strand.
CTGTTACAATCAAGACTTTGGATTTAACCAACCTCCACATTATTTTCCGAGTCAGTCACAACAATTCCCTTGTGAAAATTGCGGGGTTCTTCATGAAAATTTTCAGTGTCAATCGATGAACCAAAATTATGATCCTAATTTTTGTTATGATCCGATTTATTCCGGTTTTGATCAATATCAACCCCCGCAGTTTCCCGAAATTCATTATCCTCCTCAAACAACGGATACGGAATTGTTGCAAGCTAGAGAAAACTTAATGAAAAACTATTAAAGCCTTTTTAAAGGAGTCATGATACATATTCTCCTGAAGAAAAGTGCAATGGATTTATGCTAGTCTGAGGAGAGATTCTTAAAATTAAGCTAAAAGTTGTGAAGGAAGTAGCAGAATCACCTGAAAGTTATGAAGAATTGCTATTAAGCTTTGAATGATTTTGCAATTCTTAAGGGAATTCAACCAAAACAGGCAGAGCAGGAGGAGCAGGAAGCTAAGAGTTTTACTCTATATGGGAATTTTTCTATGATTGATGATGTGAAAGTGTTGCAAGATAGAGAAAACTTAATGAAAGACATGCAAACCTTCCTAAGAAAGTTTAGTCGTATACCTTTTGGAGAAATACCAAAGGTTTTATTGGTAGCTTGGGAGAGATTTTATGAAATTAAGCATGCTTTTACGGACAAGCAATATCAACAAGAAGATATTCAAGAATTGATGAGTAAACTCCTTGAAGATGTGGGACATATTAATGAGGAACTATCTGAATTTATTAATAGTCCAAGTTGGAATTGTCCTACCTTCTATAATGAGATGTATTGTGTATACTGTTTTTATATAGAAGCTTCAACAAGCAATCAACAGACGTACCAATTGAGGAGCCCGTATACTCTCTATGTATGGGGGTACGTGCATCTTTAACACTATTCGGAAACAGAAAAGTTAGCTCTTTAGTGTTGAGAACCTTGTCTCAATCCCAAGTGAGTTTAAGGCGTTATTTCTGAAGATATTTAGGGATATGACCCATCTTGCTTATCATTTTGTATGTCCGATTGTGGACTTATTAACTCATTTGATTAGTCGAGATTATTTCGATCACCATTCTACTAGATTGTTTTCTTCGAGGAGGTTCGCCGGTGAACTCGATTTTATTGATCTAATTTTACCGGGAATGTATGAAGACGATTTTGATGAAGAAGAAGGAGAAAATGACAACGATATTCTTCAAACAGAGGACGAGATTCTTCGTTGAGCTATTATAAATGTCAAATCTTCTCGTTGATAAGATCGAAGCATTGAAACTCACTCCGTTTATTCCTTTTGTGCTTGAAAATCCCTCCTCTTCTCCTATTCCAGTTGTGGATAGTGACTTTCTTGTAGAGGAGGTTGATACATTTCTTGTTCTGGAAGACTAGATACCTCCGGGTATTGAGAGTGATTTAGATTCAGAGGGGGATATCGTTTTTCTTGACAACTTACTTAACGAATATTCGATTCCCGAGTATGAGCGTTTTACCTTCGATATTGAGCCCGATGCACCCGTGATAAACAATTTTGATGAGCTTAATGAAGACGAATGTTTTGACCCAGGGGGAGGTGAGATTGATGTTGAAGATGACGATTCCTTCACATTTGTCATTCAGACTTTTCTCTCGTATCTCACCTACCCTGGGTTCTCCTTTTCTTTGCTCCTTCGGGAGTGAATCGAGACACCATTTTTGACCCCGGCATCTCCACTTAGAGCCTGCAGGGTGCATATCATCGGGATGAATTTCATGTGCTTAAATGTTTATTCAAACATTAATGAAAGCCCGATTGAGATTTTCTTTTCCATTTGCTCCCCTAATGGACAACTTAATTCGGGGTCGGTTCAAGCTCGTGACTCGGTTAACAAAAACAAGCATTTCTATCTTCTTATTATTTTAACATTTGATTGTAAGGGGTTGTCCTATTTCTATTTCTCGTGTATCATGTTTTGTTCTTAATACTATTTTTTTTATTTTTCGTGATTTTTATTGTCCAGGATTGCCCGAATTTTGAAGACTCTCGTGTTCATGGTTTTGACATTCTAAATTCGAGCTTCATATCCTCAGCTTCATTTAGGGAATCCAATATCCAAATCTTATCGACTAACGTTTATCTTTAGCATAATTAATATACGGCTTTAGATTTACGTAGAGACCCTTTTATATCAAGAATATGCATTGGAATTAGTATGGGGAATCTCACATTGAGGACAATGTGTAGTTTTAGTATGGGGGAAATCTATTCAATTTTGTTGTGCATGCAGCCGTTGTTTTCTCGTATTAACGTTTTTACACAAAAATTTCAAATAAAATGAAAAAATTTTAAAATTTTCAAAAATAAAATAAGTGTTTTGTCACAATTTTGACTTTCCTACTGGGTTTTAGAATCAAGCATAAATTTTGAACCGATTCGAGCGTCGTTGAGCTTAGATTGTTCCATAACTTTTAGGCTAAACTTCGCGAAAATTCGCGAAGAACGAAAAATTGAAGAGTTAAGTATGAGTGGGATGCTAAACAAGGATTATTTGGAAATCTTAAGAGCTCATGTATGTAATTTGTGGCTTTTTCTCCCATAAGCTCCTAACCGGATTAATAATACGTGCTGTTTTTGGAGATTAAACTTAAATCAACAATTTTTATGTAGTATATAGCAAAAATTTTAGTCTTAGTTCAAACTTATACTTGAATTTTTCAAAAAGAAGTCTTCTCTATATAAAGTAAAAAATAAAAATAAAAAAAGAAAAAAAAAGTATATAATAATAATAATAATAATAACTGTGGACTGATAAAAGTTTACTGCCTCTAGGCGGCTCACAACCGATGTGGTAGTCTTTAAAGAATAGCCCTAGCCATAGTAAGAATAAAAATCCGAGACTGATAAAAGTTTGTTGCATCTTGCCGGCTCACAACCGATGTTGCAGCCTTCTAAAAGGTCGAGGGTTACAATTGCATAAATGTTATGTTTAATATTAAGTTTGAATTAATAAATAGATCTCTTTTTGTTAAATTTAAATATGCTTTTGAACTTTGACTATTCTATTTTAAGTTTTTAAATAAGCTATGTGTAAACGGGAAACCTGAGAGTTTTTGAAACCAAAGGTCCATGAGTCCCGATACTAGTCTCTGTGGGGTGTCAAAAGCCTGGTCACTTAGCCGCAAGGTTGGGATGTGCCGAGACGAAAGTCGCTACATGGGATGATCTCGCCTTCAAACTCATTATTCTCGGGTGGAACGTGAAACATAGAATGGTGCAAAACGTTGATCTACGGTTGAAATTCAAAATAACACATTTACCTAAGATATAATAATTGTCGGGAGTGAAAAGTACACAAGTTGCAAATATGAGTAGTGTTAGTTATTCTTAACTGATATTTAACTGTGATTTCATTTTAAGCTTGGTTTGGAGCGAGTGAAAAGTCGAGAACGATGAGTTTATCCTTTTTGGGGGCGTTTTCGGATCGAAATGCATCTTGTTCTATGATCCTTAACAGTTATGAAAATAACGAAAGTCAAATTAGTTAGTTGCTAAAATATATATTAAAAAAATAATGAGAAAAAAGAGAAAAACAAAAAATATTAGTGGTAATGAGCGTATATCATCAATAATAGTAAAAATAGGGCTTCTCTAAACTCTTGATTCTTTAATTCCCTCGATGAACACTTAGCTACTTTTCAAGGTAATTAGTCGAGGGGGATCGAGATTGTTAGTTTTCTAAGTGCTTACTTATAGCATTGCGCAGATGGAACGGAAATACCTTAGTATGGGGGAATTTTGGTATGTGCTATTTTACACATACCTTTTACCTTGTAAAACGAACCCAAAAGACCAAAAACATGTAAAAATGGCAAATATATGCTTGTTTTTGTTTTTGTGTTTGTGTATGTGCAGGTACGGGTAATAAAGTAATGGAAACAAATCAAAGCAAAAACGGACAAAGCATATACACGAGAAGGGACAAGAGTGTTACAAATGCCCGGGAGTTTGTAGAAATAAGTGTCTAAATCAAGGTCAACTAAAGTCAAAACCTTGGCTCTCAAACCAACAATATGAAAAAAAAAAACCTTGAAAATACCAAGAAAATCCTTATTGTTAAATCAACTTCACCCAAAGTCCTTAAATAGATAACATCGTTAGTCCTTTACATATTAAGGACTAACGGTCGTTAAGTCCCAAGATTATTAACCTTTTATCATATTAACCGAGCCCATAAACAAATCTAGCCCATTCTCCCTTTAGCCCTAGCCCAAAGTCAACCCTCAAATGGTCTCAGTCAAACATAAGAAAATGGGGCTGCGTAATGAACAGTAAATACGTGTTCTCGGTTCTTAAACCAGGGTTAACCACATGGCGGGTAGATGTCATTTTCAGCTTAGGACGCTCCTCTATCACACGCACAAAGCATGACATCCTTCTAGAAATGCCACGTTGGCGATCCGTCACATCACACGCAAGATTAAAACGGCTAAGATTAAAAGTTATTGATGAAATTGCAGATGCAAAGGTGAGATTTGTTTCCTTGGGTACACTCATCTAAACTACTAACAGAAGAAAAACACCCAAGCCCCTATGGTCTCTCTATAAATAGGAGAGGGATTTCTTCAGTAGAAGATAACTAGGAGTAGGATAGAGTAAAGTAGGTTAGAATAGCTTATTTACAGCTTATTTGTCTTTACTTAATGTAATTTTCAGTTAAAAGCCATGTAATCTTTCCTTTATTAATAAAATTGCGATTTACTTTAAAATTGTGTTTTACTTTTATGAGAATTTTGCTACATTTGATTAGAAGTTTTAAATAAGCTCAATAAGCTCTGAATAAGCTGTTTGTTGTTCACTTATATTCTCCAAGCTCAAATAAGCATCCTCAAAGCTTAATTGAGCTAAATTGATTGGATATTCAGTTTGAAAAAAAGAAACAAGCTTTTGGAAGATAAGCTATAATTGGAAGAGCTTATGGGTTTTAGATTGCTTATTAAATAAGCTGGGTAGGTTAGAGCTTAATAGGATTTACTACTCATGTTTTGAGCTAGGAGTTGAGGTATTCTCTAAGTTTTCATATCAAATCTGCTTATTATTCTTGTTAATTTGTTATGCTTATCAATTAGTTTAAGAGTGCTTATTACTACTTTAATTGTGCTTACTATGTCTTTTATATGTTTATGTCATTTAGATTTAAGCCTTTGAATATCTGTCTTTGAATATTACTTAGTTTTCAAGTGTTGGTTAATTTTCTGTCATAAAATCCAAAAAAGGTAGCAATACTTTTTTAGCTTATAGATTATTGTTATTTAGTAGATAAAATTTGATCATTAGGATTGTTTATAGGCTTATTAGGTTGTGCAATTGTGTTTTAAATCTCTATATCACAAGCTTAATATGTATTTGGATTACTTAAAGGAGTGTTTGGCTTATGAAAACACTAACTAGAATTAGTGCTGTCAAAGTCTATTTGTTCCTTTAATCTAAGTTTAAATTTCATATTAAGGTTTGATATCTAGGTTTTAAGGTATTAGTTAGGTTTAATCTAATTTCTATCAAAATAATTAGTTATTAGTTTGAATATATAGTAATAATTTTAGCTTCATATGCATTTTAGGATTAACCTTGTTCTAGCTTATTGTGTTGATCTTTCTACTTTCATTTTGGTGTGTTAAAAGTGTAGGAACAAAGTTCCTTAGGCCTGCACTAGTAGTTTTGTGTTTTGGTTGTCAACTGCATCTGCTGTTAAATAGGCTAAATCAACCTTTTTTATTCTTAACTTTCAGAGGGTAATAATTAGAGTTAGGATTTAAAATTAAGTTTGCTATTAGTTTGTAGGTTATATTAAATCTGTTTGAACTTACTTTGTAGAAATTAGCTTATTTAGTCATCAATTTAGCCTCAAATTCAGCATTTTGTTTTTTCATAAATTTTATAAAAAAAACCAAAAATATAGTTTACTTTGTCTGCATTAGCTTTTTAGAGTAGTTGGTGTTTGTTTGTGTGTTAGTAATTAAACGAAAAAGTTGCTTAAAGGAAAAATCTTAAACCTTGGTTTAGGATACATTTTCATAAGTTTTCTAAAATCTACTTGAGGACAAGTGGGATTCAAGTGGGGAGATATTTGATGACATTAAATAACGTCTATTTTATAGCATCATTTATTCCAGCTATATTGCTCATTTTATATTAATTATGCATGAATTGGTACTTAATTGCTTATATTTGTTATTTGCAGTAAATATAGAGCAATTAGTGAAGTTTAACTAAAACACACGCATTTTAGAGCTTAAACGAAGAAATCATGAAGTCTACTGTTCTGACGTCCAATACACCGTATCCAGTAAGAAGATATGGCGTATATGTGCCTTAACTTCACAAGCAACCATGAAGATTTAAAGACCAATACGTCGTATCCAGGAGGTCCTATACGCCGTATCGAAGATCAAGTATTGGAATATTTCAGATTATTATAATCGTGGTCCCCACTCCAAGAAACCCCAATACGCCGTATTGACAACTTCTAATACGGCGTATCGACCAAATTCCAGGCCTTATAAATACCGAACCCTAAATACGAATTTCAGTGTGCAAAAATATACCGATTAATAAGAAGAAGGCATTAACCACCAGGTTCGAATTTTAGAAGAGAAGCCAAAAAGGTCTTGCAAAGCCCTTTAATCTATAGGAAACCCTTGTAATTTCTATACTCTAAATACGCGTTTGGTTGTTGGTATCACGCTTTATAGTTTTCTTTACCTTAATCGTTCATCTATGACATTTTTATAGTTACAATGGCTATTAGCTAATACCTTTACGTATTAGCCTTGTTTATGATGATTTAATGTTTGGTTTATGTTTATCTCGATTACATCTTATTCGTTGTGTGTTGTTTTATGTTTATCAATTTATATTCGTTTATGTGCTTAAGTATGCGACCTATCATTCAACTGGATCCGGTTATACCATGAAAATTAGCTGGATGCCAGGATAGCTCTCCATATCTGCAATTTATATATCTAGAGTACTAGGATCATAAATATTGACTTGTCTTTTCCTTTAGTTTAGTGAACAAGTTGGACTAGCAGGTGACCTAGGATCAACAAATGACGTTCTGATTCCCTGGTTAAAGATATGGACAATAGACTACTAGTATATAAAGAGCCGTTAAGCAATAAGTTAGTAAAGTCTCGATGAGCTAAGATTCAGTAAGATCACCATTATTGTCTTCTAAGATAGATTATAATCAACCATGATTGCTTTTATGCAGATGTGGTTAACTGTGACAGAATTTCCATGTCTAGGTTTTAAGAAGAAGTACCGCCTAAATCTAGGAATGATATATCGACATCAAGATTGGACAATCATTGCACTTATAAACTAAACCTGCTTTTTATTATATTAAATATGGTTAATACGTTTCCTTACAATAGGCTTGATCGCTTCTTTATCTTCTAAATATCAACTTTTGTGTGTTAACCGCCCAATCTCAGTCTAGGTAAACCAAAACTCATGCCAGTCTCAGGCTAAAAACCCCTCTTTTGCGTTAGTTTTAGGTTTAACATAGGTATAACATAGAATAAATTAAGATTAACTTAGATAACTAAAATACTGTTAGACTTAAGTATTAACACTCGCTCTTAGTGATCGACGCCCTACTTACCAACGAACCTACATCTGATCGGGAACACTGCCCATTAGTGTTGTTTTTAGGTATAGTCGGCAAAATTTAAATAGTAAAACTTGATAATAAATATTACCTACGCACAACGACACATCAAGTGGTTATAGTCTAGGCCTAATATGCAACCTAATTCTCTATAACCTGGGCTCTTGATACCAATCTGTCACACCTCCAAAATATGTCGCAGCAGAATAGGTAACCGGGGGGTGATGACATCAAATAACGTCTATTTTATAGAATTATTTATTCCATGTATTTAACCCATTTTGTATAATTATTGCAAAGAATTGTTACCTAATCGTTTGTATTTGAGAATTGCAGTAGTTATGGAGTACTTGGTGAAGTTATGCTAAAAGGCCATTGCCTGACTTTGAAGAATACGTCGTATCCACATCAACGATACGCCGTATATAATACTTTGGTCAACGAAGAAGAACCAACTGGTTTTACCTCAATACGTCATATCCATCAAGAAGATATGGTGTATCCGTGCCTACACTTCACAAATAACCACGAAGGATTGGAGACCTAATACGTCGTATCCAGGAGACATCAATACGCCGTATTCACAATATAGTAATAAAATATTCTGGAAGATATCAAACATGGTCCTTACTCCAAGAAATCCCTAATACGCCGTATCCCACATCGCTCGATGGCGTATCGATCAATTTCCAGACCCTATAAATAGACGACCCTAAACTCATTTTTAGGTATGCAAGTGAATCCCTAAACCACCAAGTCGATCGAGAGATGATCTGAAGAGCATATAAGGTCATAAAAGAGCCTCAAGATCATAGGAAAACTCTTGTAATCTTCGCGCAACCGAATACGCGTTCGATTGAGGTTTCTTTATTTTAATCTTTCATATATCAAACCGTGTGTAGTTTTACAATGACTATCGGCTGATACTTTTAGGTATCAGCCATGTTTATGAAGATCTAATGTTTGGTTTGTTTATCTCGATTGCTTAATTTATCGTTGATTGTTGTTTATGTTTATCAATTTATATTCGTTAATGTGCTTAAGTATGCGACCTATCATTCAACTGGGTCTAGTCCTACATATTTAATGTGCTGCAACTTCGGTGTTGTTTGGGCGTAGGCTAAGAGTCCGGGATAGCTCTCCATATTGCAATTTATATATCTAGAATCATAGGATCACGAATATTGACCTATCTTTGCCTTTAGTTTAGTGAGCTTAGTTGAGCCATAAAGTGACCTTGGTATCAACGAGTACGTTCTTATTCCATTGGTAAGGACTCGAACAGTGGACTACTTGTATATATAGCCGTTAATCAGTAAGTGGGTAAAGTCTCGATGAGCTAGGGTTTAGCAAGAGCACCATTATTAATCTCCTAAGATAAATTATAATCAACAAATGCTTGCTTTAGGCGGGTGCGTCTAATTGTGACAGAATTAGCGTGTCTAGGTCTTAGGAAGAAGTACCGCCTAAGTCTAGAAATGATATGCCCTTTGAGATAAGTCAATCATTGCACTAATAAACAAACCAGCGTTTTATCGGATTATTCATGGTTGATATGTTTTCCTTACATTAGTTTTTGACTGTTCCTCTATCATTTGTTTATCTTCTTGTGTGTGTTTATTCACTACAAGAATTCAGGCGAACATCCACAAACAAAATATGTGGGTAAAACGCCTAATTTCGTGGGTAATTGGGTAATACCCACGGATGACCCACAACTCTTTCTAGATGGGTAAAACCTTCGAGGCTAATATTTTGCCTACGACATTTTAATGTTGTGGGTAAGTTTACCCACGTCATTATAGGTGGGTTATTATGTTGCATTCATAGGTAAACTATTTGTGGGATTTTCTAACTCACCATAAAACACCCATAAATATACTCGTGGGTATTTTATGGGTAACATTGCCCACAAAACTATCCGTGCCTAAAAGTCAACTCCCATAATAATCCTACAATAGAATTAGCCACGTATAATCCACAGGTAAAATCAGACACACATGACCGTGTGTAAATGTCATGGGCAAACAAGACATATTCGCCATGAATATTTTGTGTATATATTTGTGTGTATAAAGAGATAACTCTTACATAAATATAAAGTCTCCTAATCAATACAAACCATCATTCGAAAGATGTCTCAAACAAATAAATAAACTGAAAAGGACAAACCATCATCTTAAAGATGTATCCAAACAAATAACACAAAGAAAAATACAACATATGAACTCACAATCATGCGGCTATCAAGGTCGTCTTCGTCTCTTCGAACTGCTGCTCCAGAGTGACTAGTATTAGGACCTTGACGAGCATCTCCTCCATTACCATTTTCACTATCATAATCATAATCCGGAAGTGTTATATTGAAGCGACTACACACAATCTCAAGAGTTTAAACTAATTTGTTGAGCTTTCTCTTCATTTTTGTAGACTTTTTCTCTCACCCGTCATCCGCCTTCATTTCCATAATCTATAATATAATCAGCTCTTTTTGACCCAACACCATACAGGTTTCTTTTCTTTGCATCACTTGTTGCCGCAATGTAAAGTTTTGTTTCATCAACACTTATTGCAGAAGCTGGATTTTCCTCCCTTTCTTTCCTTAGATGCAACACATTATCCTATAAGTGTGTACATTTTATCATGAGTAACGATAAAAATAAGAACTATATTATATAATGAGGAACTCAGAACTTACATTAGTTGTTTTTGACTTCTCGTTAATAGTTTCGACAACATAAAGAAAAAGCTCAAATCCCGTAGGTAGATAAATGTTTTCTTGTCGCGACCGCTGGTATGAGTATGCAGAAAAAGCTCAAATCCCATTGGTAGACGCTTTTATATAGATTCCTACATCGCATATGCATAAAGATGAGATTAATAATATTTTTGGACAAATATTGCGATCATATTAATGATGTATTATATGTAGCATAAATACAAGACATCGGGTTTATTGTATGGGCATGTATTAAAGACCAACTGTATGCAATAAGATTAGACCAATGACATAACTAAATGTTTGTGGAAATAGTTGAACTGTCGTATGTGTAATTCCAGGTTTTTATTCAACTCCATTCAGTACACTAAAATTTTAATTTCGATAACTTAAAGTTTAGCAATTTAAGCAAGTTTTTTACTATAATCCACTTTGCAGAAGGCCTAGAGTGTGCATATTTTTTATAACCCCGTTCTAAATTTATCAGTTTCGACAACATAAAGAAAACTTAAGGAGCACAAAAGTAAACCGAGCCTGTTACCATAGGATCGCTGCACCAATGTGCAACCGACTTCACTACCAAAACTGACTTATTGTTTTCGTTCTGCATGCTCGTTTAGAAGCAGCTCAAACAAGCTTTTGCTTGTGATCATGCCATTTCAAGAAGTATATTCTAAAGAAAGGATGTAGGAGCAACAATATAGTATGTGCTCGTCTTAATACTGATACCTCTAATCCTAACAGGGAATATAAACTCCCTTTACGCTTGTTTTTGTAAAGAAATACGTAATTTTGACATAGAGATGGGTTCTGCCAGCAGCTAGGTCTGCCTAATTAGCTAATATGATTGGTTAGGATATCTAAAGCATGTTTTTGTTCAAAATAGTGATGCATGCATATGCCGGTATGTTGGTCTTTTACTTATTATGTAACTACAGATACATTCCTATTATTATTCAAACTGGACCAACTATGGAACAATTTAAGATTAACTACAGATACATGTAACACGATAAAACTAGATGCTACTGTCGTATCTTGAGCAAATACCAAGAAATCCAATTATAGTTAATATACTTACAAGATTTTTTGCATGCTCACGGAATGAGATTGACCCTCCAGTATGAGTTGAGGAACCTTTACCCTTTAGACGATTTTGTGTATCGTTTTCTTGGATCTCCTTATACTTCGGTGTTCCCCAATAAGATGTGAAATTCCTCCACGCGTCATCACTCATGCATACAAGTTTCACATTTTTATCTCTTATGTCTCTCAAGAAATCAGTATAGCGTGAGGACGCTTTTGAATCCCATGCTTCCCTCGCATTTGTCTCAATTTCAAGATCCCATACAAAATGTTTCTAGTTTACAGGCAAGTTATTAGTATTTGTTTATGACCAAAAAAGCTTATTAAACACTTAGAATCTAAGCCATACCTTAATTCTCCAAAGTAAAAGTTTTTGTAGATTGAGACCCTTTTGTCCAAGTGTACCCTGCCTCATCAATTCTTTCTTTGAATATCTTTGTAATCTGTCACGAACATTCACTTGAATTGTGAAATCTGTTGTGATGATGAAAACAAAAGAAGTCACATTATGAAACTGTGTTCATACTCAAAATTCTTATTAGTAGTACTTACAATCCTTTTGAAACCCAAACGGGTTTTCTTCCTTCCTGTAGTGATGGATTCCGTAAGTTATCAGTCACATAATCAGTCACATTAGCAGGGGAGGTTTCATTGGTATCGCAATTGATAGTTGAACCATTTTGGATACTATTTGATTCTCCTTCACTAGCACGAGTCCTACTTACCCCTGCTCTACGCCTTTGCCTTTGTCTAACCATATCTGCAGAGAAAAATAAACAATATACCTGGTATAAATGTGAAATAGAGGCAGAGGACTTGGATCGTAGAAGAACCTTTATCATAAAAAATTAAGATTGTAATCTTCCTGTAAATTACTAAAATGTAGAATTATATTGATTACTTGGTTTATAAAAATCAGCATTGGTCTCATACAAGTATTTGTTCTCTTTTTAATGCAAATGTTCGGTTTACAAACTAGTAAATTTAACCTGGCTACAATTTGATGGAACAAGCAACATTGAGAAAATGAATTGTTGAATCGTTGAGAGTTAAGCATGAATCCATGTTATTTTGCAGGAAGATTATAAAATTAGCAACTTACCTTTTTAGCTATAGTATTAGACAATCAATTTTAGTAGTCACTCAATTTTAGTAGTCACTCAGAGAGACGACAAAATAATAACCATGAACTACAATAGTTCATTCAAAACATTAGTAGCCTTTTTTTTGGAAAGGTAACAAGAAATATATTACGACTACAAGCGAACTATTACAACACTAAGGCATCCCAACTTCTCAATCAAGAAGATTTACAGAGCTGAGACCCAAAACAAACAATAAATACAAATGGCAACTGACGCCATTAACATAAGCAATACAAATAGCAAAGAAAAATAAACCTAGCACATGGGTCGCCTAGATTCTAGACAAACATAACCCTTGAAACCACATAAACCAACCCAATATATAAATATAGGACCATGCTTTCCAACTCAGTCACAAGTTGACAAAATTAAAAGTAAGGCCACTATATTTATATATATCTGGACCAGAAAGAATAACCAAACACATGACTTAGCAAAACAATTAAATGTCACATTGTAGATATTGTAGACCTTTAACACTAAAGCAACCCAATTTGCAGAACAATATCACAACAGCACACCAGATTGCAGACAAACACAACCAAATTTAGCACTAGACATTTACACTTTGAAAAGAGAAACCTAAGTAACTTGAGCAACAAATTGTAGTCAGAATTTTTATTGCACATAATTAGGAAACAAAACAAAAAGGTCTTTTTTTCTCTTATTTTCCCAATTCCCACTTTTGTTATGGTTTACAAATCAAAACAGTAGGTTTAAGTGCTCAACACCAGTGGGTTTGTAAATGACATTAGTGGTAAACACAATCAAAATTTGTGGGTTCATTGTACCCATTACTGTTATCAATGCTAATTTAAAGAACCCTATGTCTTTTTACATAAAAATCAAAAAGTAAAAATTACCCTAATTAACTATAATCATGCAATCAAACTTAATTAATCAAGCACCCCAACATTAAATTAAAGTGTTTATTTAAACTAAGTACCACAAATTATGATCCCAAATAGTGAATGGTGTGTGAAGATACCTTATCCTACTGCTTCCTGAAAGTCTATTGCACCTGATAAACCGTAACAAAAACCTTCTGTGAAAGAGCTCCACGATCCCCACATATGTAGGGGCGCCAATATTTTCACCAAAGTGGATAACCACATCTTGTTCTAAAGAGCTGTATGTTAAAACTATGATGAATAAGTATTTCTTTTTTTAACAAACTTGTAGTTTACTACTTTAATGTATTTTCCACTATACGAGTATATTATACTTGCCCACTATTTATTACTATAATTTTTATTTACATTTAATTTGGGGGTTTTAGTCGGAGTTATTCGGGTTCTGTCAATTCGGGTCGGGTGAAAGTTAATTCAAGATTTAAATTTTCATACCCGAACTGACCCTGTTTAAATTCGGGTTAATCGGGTTTGGATTGATTTAAGTCGGGTCCATTTGGGTTCGGGTCATCCCACATATGAGTAAAGTGTAATAAAATTGACTTTTTCTACTCTTTTACACAATAGTCACACAAACAATAAGATGAGTAAAATCATGGGTATATATTCACCCTCAAAACACCCGTATCAACTCACCCACCAATAAAAAAGATATTTGCATCTCGTGGGTAAATAACGTTACCCACTAAACTACCCACAAATATAGCCACAATAGCTCACAACGTGGGTAATCCGCGGGGAATGTTTTGGCGCTAAATTATTTACCCATAAATTGCACACCAAATATACTTATGTGGGTATTTATGTGGGTAAATTCGTGGGAAGTTCGAGGGAAAATAAAATCGCCTATGAAAGTCACTAATCGTGGGTAACATGTGGGTATTAGGTGGGTAAATTCCCTCCAAATGACGAGTGTGGGTAATTGTCGTGGGTATTCGCCTGAATTCTTGTAGTGTAAGCAGTGTAGCCATCGGTTTAGCCATCTGACAAATAAAAATGATACGATGTATTCCTAAATCCATTAGTTCTCTCGCTCTTTAACAGGAATCAGTCTCCTTAGCAAACATATCAGGCAAAGTCACACTGTTTGGTTCTAGTTTGACAGTAGCAAGAGCTTCACGACTCTTCATAGCATCACTACATACATGCCGATCTACTAAAGCTCTCTTACTTGTATCCTCGTCCTCACTTGTTTTCTTACACTCATTCACAACCTTTTCTTTTTCAACTTTAGTATCTGCATCACCACTTTGACGCAAGTTGAAAACTGTCAAAGATGCAACAGGTGGCCAGCTTGCTTCCGGTTTTGCCTGTTGCTCCTCCTCCAGAATTCAAAGACGGTGCAACACTTTCAGTCCCCGTGGTGTCAACCGTTGGCTGCGATGGTTCTCTAAACACAATTCTCCGTTTCTTAATCGGCGAATGGTCAAGTTTCTCACTTAACCGACTTCCAAGAACAGAAGAGCCTTCCATCTGCAGTTCAACGGACAAAATAAATTCATAAAATTTTCAAAAATCGAACGTATTTCCGCATAAAGTATCAATCAACTTAAATAAGTCTTCACCTGAACCTTATCAGATTCAGAATTTGACATTTTCAACATCCACCACCGGCTAAAGATTTGATATCCGCCTTTTCAAGTACAAAAACCTAACAGAACTGCCATAACAAATTAAGTTTAGAAAGGGGTGTTTGTTTTGGCTTATATAGTTGGCTTATGGCTCGTGTGGTTTTCAGCTTAAGTTTCATAAGCTCAATTTTTGTGGCTTAATTTGAAGCTTTTTAGTTAATGTACATTAACTTTTTACTAAGAGTATTAATAAGCAAGAAAATGAACTTACACTTTTAATATTATCAACTCCATTTACAAAAACAGGAATAAGCATAACTCATGAGTTCATTCATATTCTCGTTGATGTACGATCTAGGCTGTTTCCCTCTCTTCCTTGAATCTTAGTACCCCAAAAGTCCTTCAATCTGAAAAATAGAAGAAAATTAGATAGTTGCCAATTGTTAATAGTGAATAATGTATTATGAGGGGATCGAAAGACAACATACATAATGCCCATTCCAAATCAGTTCCTACTGCAACTGTCCGAACAAATGGACACTGCTTTTTCTCCAAGATCAATTGTTTTGGGAAGTTTCGTCATCACCATCGTCTGTACCATTAAGAAACATTTCTAAACTTCTAGACAATTATATAGCAGAGGCTGCTTCTGATTTGAGTTTGAAACCTATTCCATTTGTAGACTCCGGAAAGGTTTCGTCCCTTTCAGTCAATTTAACCTATTCCATTTGTACCAATATCTTTTCGTTGGTCCGTCTGAGTTTTTTTAGAAAAAACAAACCAAATCGACCCATTCAAAAAAATGGGTAAGGCCCAACTGCTAAAAGTTGTTCTAAATTATCGAGCCGCAATACAAATTGATCAGAGAAAGTATATTAGCTTTAATATAGTACTTACCTCCTTGATCAAAACAATACATACAATGCATTCTAGTGTTCTGATTTGGACAAAACCCTATTTAGCGAAAAGTATTGTTGTTTTTCCACTTTTGATTTTTTTTATCAAGGAGTCCAACGTGATGGTACATTTCTAATCACCACCTCATTTATCATACCATTTCTTCCTCTCATTTTCTTCCTCGCAAAATTCGCCATCGTCCTATAAATTCACAGCTGAAGATAACATTAGAAGTAAGAAAACATATCAAATCTAAAACGAAAAAAAACAGACACTTGGTATTCGGATTCGAGAGCCAACCTTGGAACTAGTGGCTTGCAATTGTCTCTTCTTTTTGGCATTCTGTCATTAGAGGAGACAACTTCGATTCTTTTACTTATGAATGGGTCAATCCGGGTGATGTTTTATCTACATCAGGTAAAATTAATAATCAGCTAAAACGGTGAAGAGGCGCAAACTGCGTCAAACACATTTAAAATAACGTAAAGTTGCCGTCGTAATGCGAAAATCCCCTGTTCACTTTTGTTAAAACAATTAGATCATTACTGAATCAATATTAACTTTTGCAATCATATTTGAAACAACATTGAAGGTTAAAAGTTTATGACAATTTCCATTTCTTTCTGATCAACTCAATCTGAGTTGACCTGTAACACTAACCTTTTAACCCACTATAACACACACAATAACCGAAGATACAAATAAATTACCTCCATATTTGATCCATCTTTGCCTATCTGCTGATACGGGATGAATTCAACGATGTTATGAACTTCAGTTTATCGCATAATAAAGTCAATAACCCTAAACTAATAAGCTCATAAACTAATAAGCTCAATAACACGCTAAACTCAACAAATGTTTGACTTAAAGGATTAAGCAGAAAACGATCAAAACTTGGAGAAAGCACCAACAAAAGTTTCTTATGGAGATTTAAACTCAAATTCTAAGTATGCACATACCTTACTAAAACACCAAAGCATCCGGAATACTCATTTATTATACCCAAACACTATTAAATTTTCTTTATAACATAAGCTACCATCAAATTTCATAATTTTATGTGTTCCTTGAGTACAAAAAAGTGGCAGTTTCACATGTTCTTAAGGATTCACTTAAATAGCTTACACCATCCGACCGCCTCCAAACTTTAACACCCAAAAACAATAGAAAAAAAATTGAAAAACTGAAATCTTAGAAAAAACCCCTAAAATCTACCATAAACTATGAATATAAAATAAGATTAGAGTTAGTAAACTCACTTGAAAACCTTTCTCTTCTTCTTCCGATAGCCTCAAATTTCTCCTACAAAACATAAAAAATACCACAATTAATCAACGAAATCAATAAACTCAATTAAATCAAAATCAAAATCAAACCTAATAACAAATATATACTATCTCATTAAAAATTAAAAAGAAAGCTGATTGAATATGTTGGGTCGCCGGATTTATTTGTGGCGGTGATGCACTCGCTGGCGTGATTTTTTAGAGAGAGAAGGATGAGAGAGAAACAAACTCAGTTTAGGGTTTTTTTCTATATGTGTGTGAGATTACCGGGTGAGATATGGATGAGTGTGTGTGAGATAACTGTGGAGGAGAGGAGGGAGGAGGGGGACACGTACTATGATATGGTTTTACTAAGGGTGGGTTCTAGAAGGGTCGGGTGCAGATATTTAATTGAGTCGGGTTGTTTATACGGGTCGAATTAAATGCATTAATGAAAAGCATTGGAACAACAATCTTGCTTTTTAATATGGATTAGGATCCTCTCATTTTCAACTTTCTCATGTTCTTCTCAAGTTCATATGTTGTGAGAGTAGGTAAATTAATATATCACATATTTTATTTATTATGACCCCACTAGTTTATTTACTTTTATTTCATTGGTTCAACATGACAAAACATTAGACACAAACTTTAGAGGATCTCAATCCTTTTAATATATATATAAGTATAATGAGGTAAAGTATAAACTTTAACCTAAATATCAGGTTATATTTAAGTACAAAAATTATAGCATCTCATCTTAATACGTCAGTTTTCTTTATCCTTCTTCTAGGAAAATATGTTGTCTTTTAACTAAACGACCACCCAATTTCGTAACAGTTTCCTATCACAGTGAGATACATATACTTTTGGACTTATAATGTTAACTTCTATTAGTCATGAACATTTATATATATATATATATATATATATATATATATATATATATATATATATATACTATATTTGGAATAAAACTACGTCGTTTTGACGTATTTGCTACAGTACCGGCCCATTGGGCTTCTACTTTGGACCGGCCCATTTGACTTTTTTTGACGTAGTTGCTATAGTACCGGCCCATTGGGCTCTCACTTTGGGCCGGCCCATTTGACTTTTTTTTTTCTTTAACTAGGCAACTTGAAAAAAAAAATTGCTCGGCACAAAATAGGAAACAAAATTACAAAAGTATTTATTTATTCATATCAAAAAATATCCACGACATGAGACCAAACACATAAGCCCATATAAAAAAAAACTAAAATAATAAAAAAAAAATTGCTCAGCACAAAATAAGAAAAAAAATTACAAAATTATTGATTTATTCAGATCATATATAAGTATAATGAGGTAAAGTATAAACTTTAACCTAAATATCAGGTTATATTTAAGTACAAAAATTATAGCATCTCATCTTAATACGTCAGTTTTCTTTATCCTTCTTCTAGGAAAATATGTTGTCTTTTAACTAAACGACCACCCAATTTCGTAACAGTTTCCTATCAGAGTGAGATACATATACTTTTGGACTTATAATGTTAACTTCTATTAGTCATGAACATTTATAACTAGTGTTCTAGATGACATCGTTGATGTAACTACGTACACTTTTTAAATGGTCCATGCTCTCTAGTTTCCACAATTGGTGTAACATTTTCTTGTGTATCCTATTTCCAAGCTCGATATTCAATCCACATAACGGGTTGTTTACTTGTCAATTTGTCATCACGTGTCACTTTAATATTGATCTAGAATAACGTTAAGTTTTCTCATTTTCTCATCCAAATTACGTCTTTCGATTATATGTGTGTGAAACTTCTCAAGTGAATAGCCTGAGCTTTATTTTTTTTTGTTAAGGATTTTCCCGATAAATTTTATTACACAAAAAAACCAGTTAAGTACAAAAGATGAGGGTGAGTCCCACCAGAGACGAAGCTACTTGATGCTTTGGGTATGCCATGGTCAACCCCAAACTTTGAACAAAAGCTTATGTGTTCCTTAGATTTATATTATATATTGGTCTTTCAAATTATTTGGCCCACCCATTAACGTTTATATGCCATGCATTCTATAGTGTTTTTCAATTAGAATAATTAATTTGCATTCTATTTATTTTTGCTTTATAGATTTAAACTTAAAATACGTTGTATTATACATTGTTCACCAATTAAAATTTTCGGTTTATTCATGATTTAACCTTACGACATTTATAATTTCCTTTAAAGACAAAAACACGTAGTTTTTTCTCTATTTTTTTTAAATGCTTAACGTAGCCCTTAACAGCTATGTATAAGTTATTTAGACATTCATCAAATGATAAACCACTCACCACATGCATATTATTAGCCTTGTATAAATCAAGTCAACGTTCAACAATAAAAGTCAAGAGTCAATAATCATCATCCAAGTCAAGTCAAGACATTCATTCGTATTTATTAGGTCATTAATTTGTAATTTGGGCTCAAGCACCATGGTAACGATTCTAGAATGTTCTCTTATTATCCTATATATTAAGATAGTTGTTTATCAATTCAAGACAGGCAAATCTAATTACACCTTCAATGGTGTATTATCAATTCTAATATGGTATCAAATAGCCAACCTAAACACTTCAAAAAAAAATACACGCCTCTAATCCTTAAATCTTTATTTTTTTTTTTTTAAAACACCCACCCTTTTTTTTTTTTTTTTATGCCGTTGCATTTTTTTTTGTCTTTGCTTGCCTGCTGCTGCTATCATTTGCTTGCATTATTTCCCTTTCATATCGCATGCTTAATTGTTGCCGTATTACTTTTCTTCTAAGCGCACATCATGACAGTTATAAATACACAATTGGTCTACCTGCTGTACACGTCTAAGGTGTTTACCAATCAATATAATGTTGCATTAATCAAGCTACTTTATTGGCTCATATCCATTTACACCCAACATGGGCTTTGTAACTTCCTAACAGTCCAAACATGCCGATATCCATTCACACCCTATACCCTATCCTCGGCCCAACCCAACAATTTGGGTTTGTTATTCTTCAGGCGGACTTGGACACTATTGTCCATACTGCTCAAGCCCGCATCATACATGACACACCCTAAGTAATTTGGTGTCTTCTGTGCCTTCAGCCGGCCCAAGCTGCAACCCCAGCGGCCCAATACCAATCCAGCAGGCCCTTCCATATCGTTTCACAACGCGTTCCAAAACGTGACTCTACAAGAACTCAAAAATGGAAACATGGATATGGGGGTCCTTCATCTAGCCGAGAAAAAAAGTATGGCTTCATTCTTTTAGCAATCCAAGCTTGTATAAATCTGTATTTTTTGACAATGGCCAACCTATACCCGTTACTCACATGGGCCATAGCCTTTTGCATACACCACATAAACCCCTTCACCTTCATCATGTTCTTGTCACACCTAATATAATTAAAAAATTTGATTCGGTTCACATTCACTCGTAACAATATGTGTTGGATTTTGATGCTTATGGATTCTCTGTGAAGGATTACCAGACCCGTCGGCTTCTTCTCGCTGTGTAGTATGGTGATCTATACCTGTCACTCAACAAACATCCTCTACCACACCTTTGCTTTGCTTTCTATTGTGCCCCACACGTGGCACAGAACCTTGGACACCGAGTGAAGATAGCTTCGTGTTTAGAGTCTCTCTTTTATTTCATATAATAAAACAAAGTTGCCGCTTTGTGTCCATGCATTGTCAATTAGGAAACACACTATGCTTCCTTTTACCGTTCGAGTCGATGTTGGGTCTGTATTTGATATTATTCACTCTGATTTATGGGACTCCCCATCTCAAGTGAAAGTGGCATTAAATATTATGCTATTTTTTTGGATCACTTCTCGCTATGTTTGGGTGTATCATTTGCTTCATAAATCCGACTTGTTCGATACCTTTGTTACTTTTTGCGCATATGTGAATAAACAATTTAATGTTGATATTAAGGCCTTGCAATGTGACCATCGAGGTGAGTATGATAACACCCGCTTTCACAACCTTTTTTCTCCAAAATGGCATGCAGTTTCGGTTTTCTTGTCCCAAAACCTCTCAACAAAATGGGAAATCGGAAACGGTTGCTACGCACCCTAACAACATTTACCCGCACCTTACTGTTCAAGCCACATACCCCATCATATTCGGGTAGAAGCCCTAAACTAGTGGACGCTCTACCTTTTAAATATCCTTCTATACACTGATCATTAATGAGATAAACGTTCACTAAGCTTCATCACAAACCACCCACATATGATCATTTCGGAGTTTGGATTGCCTTTGTTATCCCACATTTCCTTTTTCTTTGATCCTAAAAAAAACTTCACCCTAGGTCCACGATGTGTCTTTTTGGTTACCTGGCACTACATCGAGAGGTACCGTTGCCTTGACCTTTAAAAACAAAATCATAATCTCCCGACTGGATGTCATCTTTGATAAGACCAATTCCCTTTTGGGTCCATGACGCCCCGACACACCCCATCCTACGATTTCTTGCGACCCCCTCACAAACCCCATAAAGTCCAAACCATATCCTAACATTCACCAATTACATCCCCCAACTGCCATGCCTTCCATTCTCCTACTCACACGAGCCCTACCCAATCGCCTCAAGCCCAACCGCAATCCCCACACCACCCCTTACCCCTCGTACTCCAGCAACCCACCAACAAATGTTGATCCCTTCTTTATCTTCAACTCACGAGCCCACTACATCAAGCTCAACACCGAATACCCATATCACCTCACCTGCTGCTACTGCTCATGGGAACGCCCCAACTACCAATACTCATCATATGGTCACCCGTACAAAAGCCAGAATTTCAAAACCTCTTGCGCATATGAATTTGTCTGCCAACCATACTTCGCTATTCCTTTTTCTCCAGCGCACTTCCCGATTCCTGTGTTCCTCCCCCCACCCCCCCCACTCCCCCTCACCCCCCCCCCCCCCCCACCCCTCTCATTTACATGCTCTATTGGACCCTCAAGCTGGCATAAGGCTATCCGCCGTAGACACCGATAGACATTCAAATCGCACTGTGATTTCAAACAGAAAGTGGGCCTCTTGTGCCTCGTCAGCTAATGTTAATATTGTTCGATCTATGTGGCTTTTCAAGCATCAAGTTAATGTGATGCACGTTGAGCAGGTATAAAGCTCGATTGGTTGCGGAATGGTTCGCGAGTCAATAGCAGGGGATTGATTTTGATGAGACATTTAGTCCGGTCGTCAAACCGGCTACTATTCGTACTGTCTTGAGTCTTGCAGTGACACGTGATTGGCCTATTCATCAGCTTGATGTGAAGAATGCTTTTCTTCATGGCCAGTTATCTGAGACAGTCTACATGCATCAACCACCAGGGTTGTGATTTCGCCCACCAGATTATGTTTGTCATTGCAGCGTTCTTTGTATGGGCTTACACAAGCTCTCGGGCTATGGTTTCAGCGGTTTTTAGCTTATTACACGTGTCCGTTTTCGCAAGTAAAACCGATACGTCCTATTTGTTTATCACATGGGTTCGGATGTTGCTTATCTGCTTTTATATGTGGATGACATCATACTCACAGCTTCGTCTACTGCTCTCTTACAGCGCATTATTACATTACTTCATAGTGAGTTTGCTATGACTGACCTTGGCTCTCTCAATTATTTCCTTGGTGTATCTGCATAGCGATCGAAGTCTGGATTGTTTTTGTCTCAGTCTAAATTTGTAGAGGAAATTCTTGAGCGCGCTCACATGCCAGATATGGAACCCATGCACGACCCCTGTATGACGAGGACATCATGTGTTCCCACTTGTAGCATCGTTCTGCTGGTGACTCCCTATTGTCTCAGTTGGTGTTCCCTACTTTGTAGTCGTCTCGCCTCCAAGCCCCATATAGACCTCCCCCCCCCCCACCAGACACCCCGCGCTTCGCCCCCCCCAAACCCTTCACGCCGCCAGACTTTGACATCTCACACTACACCCCAGACACGAGAAATCTTTATGCTGTCACCGCGCACGCCTCGATTCCCTGTCTTTACCACTCGCATTGATCCCGTGATCCCTCATTTTACTGCTCCTCGAAGCATTATTCTCTGCGCTAAATGTTCGTTATGGGGACTATTGACCATGGACTTCAGCTTTATGTCTCATCCACTAGTCAACTCACTGCTTATACAGATGCTGATTGGGCTGGTTGCCCTGTTACTCGTAGGTCTACCTCCAGGTATTGTGTGTTCTGGGTGATAACCTTTTGTCTTGGCTCTGCAAACGGCAGGTTACATTGATCTCGTTTAGTGCTGAGGCAGAATATCGAGGGTGTTTGCGAATGTTGTTGCTGAGGACTGCGTATAGGATTCGGAATTTGTTGCTTGAACTTCACACTCCTCTCTTTACTGCTACTCTTGTCTATTGTGATAATGTGAGTGATGTGTATCTGTCTACTAATCCTGTGCAGCATCAGCGTACTAAACACATCGAGATTGATATTCATTTTGTTCGAGAATATGTTGCTTCCGGTCAGGTTCGTGTGCTTCACGTCCCTTCCAGATTTCAGTATGCAGATATTTTTACTAAGGGTCTCCCCACAGCTTTATTTCTTGAGTTTCGCTCCAGCCTGAACGTTCGAAGATCTCCCGCTCACACTGAGGGGGAGTATTAGCCTTGTATAAATCAAGTCAACGTTCAACAATAAAAGTCAAGAGTCAATAATCATCATCCATATAACACCTTGTGTTTTCAAGTCATTGACGACATCAATAAATTCACAAAGTACCTTTTTGAATTGTACGGGTTTGCTTAAAATTGTAAACGTTAAGTTAAATCGCGTACGCCAAAAATTAGCGTTCAATGTAAACGGGCATCAAACAATTAAATATTTACATCAAGCAAGGGTTATATAATTATTTTGAGGATAATTATTAACTTTGTTCATTTTATTTTTATCGGATACGTAAAGTGTATACGTTTCGCGATAAATTGCGTTTAGGCACTCCCGGAACCGCAAAAACTTTTCTACGCTTCAACAAATACCCACGTTTATACCCAATACCCAAAATTTACTCAATATTATCATACATATGTATCTAAAACCGGATTCAAAGAGAAAAGAACAAGAAATGCAAGTTGAGAACACATTTCCATGTTTTCATGGGATGTTCTCAACTATTTGAGGACATACACCATCCCTACCATGCCTTGACCCATGACTAAGACTTGGCCATCCCTAGGACTTGCTTTATGTTCCCTTGACCAATTATACATCTTATATACATACACATAGCTAGCAAGTAACTCCTACACACTTTACACTTAGATAAAATTCACAAAACACTCTCTTTTTGCCTTATAGAGCTCACGGCTCAATACCACCTCCCAACCAAACCCATACAAATTTTTCTACAATCCATACACTTCTATATACACATATTCTAAGATGTACTAAGGCATTTGCAAGCATTGGTTAACCATATTCAAGTAATAATCAAGAAAAAGGAAGCTAGGGTTTAGTGAAGGAAAGCAAGGGTTTATTAAGTGCAAGCTTGGTTTTTGTGGCTAAACAAGGGTTTAGTACTTATACATCATCATAATCATTCTTCATAAGGTCCATTTAAACTCTTTATGTTGCTATAACTTTCATTATTATGCATATGATATTTCTATTTAGCTTAAATCACCATTTAGGTTTTATTCATGAAAATGAAGTTTATATTTGAAATGATCATTTTACACACTTATATATATATTGTGTGATTACTTACATCATGTTAAAAAGGATGAGAAAATGTTGTATCATATGGTTTTGGTGTAAACATGATTATGGATTAATTAGGGTTTTCATAACTTCATAATATGTTTCAACTTAAAGAAATACATAAGACATGTTAATATTGATTATGGACTTTTAATCATGTTAATAGAACACTAAAATAAGGTCATATGGAAAGAAATATACTTGTACCCAATTGGTTATGTATAAAAATGATTAATGACAAAACTAGTAAATTAGAGATTTCTTAAGTAAAGTTATAATTTTAAGTATTATCATGGATTAGTTAACCTTGGTAACTTGGACACATAAGGACTATTATGGACAAGGTAAGTGTAATATAAGGATGTATATATTAATATACAAGTGGATATGAGACTTGTGGTTAAAATACAAAGTGGTAAAGTATAAAAAAGATCAACAATGCGTCTTTAACAAAACAAGCATAAACTTCTGTCCAATCCGAATTTTACAATACTCATTTTATATTTTTTATAAGATAATTACATTTCTCGCGATCAGAGAAACGTAAGAAACTTGTTAAACGGGATTATTAATAACAAAAAAGTTACGTTAAAACAAGTTAATCGTTAATAAATGAAGTCTGTAAGTAAAATTTTTATAAAACATTTTTATAAAAAAATTACAAACAGCAAGGGTTAGTATTTTTAAATAAATAATACATTTTTAGGATTCCAATAATGATAAAAGATCGGTAATTTGTCAATTAATAAGAAGTTGTTATGAATTTTGCGCAGTTACGGACAATTAATACTTTTATAAAACTATTTTTAGAAAAAGTTACTATTCATGACCAGAATAAGTTAATATTTTTTTGTAAACCCTACATAAAAATTAGAACTTTCAAATACGAGAACGGTCCTCGAAAAGGATCATTAAAAAAGGAGCTATAACGAATAAAATATACGACATTTACGGGTGTATACGTACGCCAGAATAACGAATTATCCGAAAACTCATGTCTGTTTTGACAGTAAAAGTTACTGATCATCAGGGATAAAATTATAAAAATGTCAAAATATCGATAACCGTCTTAATACGTAAAGATGGACATAAGAAACGCGAGATCGGGTTTAAAACGCGAAAGTTACGCCAGTTTTACTAAATGGTAATTATAAACGTTTTAACTTATTAAACACAATTTTACCAAAACCATTAGTTGGTGATTGAGCTATATAGAATATTATGTGGTTATCAAAGTACTATATTACTAGGGAGTTTCATAATGAGACCTCTTCGGATGGCGTATCGACGAGTTGTTGGATTTACGATTTAAAGTGTCCTAACTCCTCGTACGTCATGTCATGACCTCTTTAATTATGATAGCCCGAACGATAGTACGATGTAACAACTATTAGATTATATTCAATGTTGTTAGATTAAGTACTCGGTACTTATACGACCTTAATGTAACTAGGTTGCATTTGATCAATTCGCGTGGCACGTTATTTGTGATACACTTGGCATTACTCACTCAAGGTGAGTTCATAGCCCCACATTTTACATGCTTTTGTTTTACAAAGTTTTTGGGGTGAAAAACATGCAATGCTTTACAATTGGACACAAGTGGTTAAGTTTCATGTTATGATTACGTGTTGCCTAAGTAGCGATAACCCATATCTGAGCCCATTATCATGAACTGTTAATTGTGAGCGCGAATGTTATTAATAGATCTATTGGGTTTGACAACCCCGTTCGGGTGATTAGCTATCACCAGTGAAACGAACGTATACCATGTCGAACATAGGATGTTGCGGGTTAGAACATCACCACGGGCAAACGGCCATTAATTTGGCATCCATACATGTCAAGCATCAGTGTCATGAGCTTAGAGCAACGTAATTACATTTATATGATATCTGCATCTGTTGCATTATCATACACTTGGGGAAATCTTGTGGTCCTACAATATATGATTTATCAAACCTATGAATTCACCAACATATTGTTGACGTTTTAAAGCAATGTTTTTCAGGGGATCAATAAGCACAAGGTGCGATGGATACATTGGTGGTTGTGATTTGGATGTCTTGCATTAAAGATTTTGTCGCATTTCATTTTGTTATCTGTTATGGGCTGAAAATCTTTGTATTTGATTAAGTAAACAAGTTAAGCTACGGGCTTTTGTAACAATGACTTTGTTAAATCCAATGTATCGTTTTCAAACGACTTTTTGGTCGTTCTATATATCTCTTGTGTTGTTGATTCATGAAGTAACACGTCCCGGACCCATATTCCGCTGCGACCCAATTTGAGGGTGTTACAATCCAAGTCAAGTCAAGACATTCATTAGTATTTATTAGTCATTAATTTGTATTGGGCTCAAGCTCATGGTAACGATTCTAGAATGTTCTCTTATATCCTATATATAGGATAGTTGTTATCAATTCAAGACAGGCAAATCAATTAACCTTCAATGGTGAATTATCATATTCTAATACATATAACTACTCTTTAGCGATGTTACTTTGGAGATGCTAATTCGTTATTTGGCCCACCCGTAACTGAAATCCTGGCTTCGTCACTGAGTCTCACATCTTCGCACGTTACATAGGCAAAACCATTTCCTTAAAGGAAGGAACACAAAGAGACTAGACTACAAAAGAAACAAAAAATTATTTCTTCTTTGATATCCAAATTATCGCATATATCTTGAATCTTGTTAGAAATATCCTGGCCGTCATACATATCAAACTTTGATATCCAAATTATCGCATATATCTTGAATCTTGTTAGAAATATCCTGGCCGTCATACATATCATCGTCATATGAGTCATAATCGTATTCCCCATCCCCATAAGATTACTTCCATTGTTCCAATAGACTATTAGTACCATAACCAACGTCCTTTGAAGCCAGAAAATTAGCCATATTGTTATCAACCGATGCAACTTCATCCTCACTATCATAATCACCCGAAGAATCAACCCTTGTCAACGGTTTACCCTCATAATCCACAAGGGTAGCCGTCCCATCAATAATAAGTCTTTTTATTTTATTAATTTTTTCAACAATAGGGGTAGTACTAGTACTACTAGAATCCACATTCCAGAACAAGGATCCACTAGAATTGACCTTTTTACTAGTCAGATTTGAAGTCTCACCATTTGTACCTAACTCAGCATCATTTTCAACCGAATTAAGCACATCAAATGCGTTTGACTTACTAACCTCTATTGTAGGCTTCACGTCTTTTTATTTCTTACCACTAGTGCTGACATTGTTCTTTTTAGAAACCTGTCGATACACTTAGTTGGTTGAAATCCCACTTTAAAACACATATGATTGGAATTTCCTTACTACAAATTGGTCATATATATGCAAACAAAAAACTTGTATAGTAAAAGTTGATTTATATCCAAGTATCTAACTGATAACTGAATTAGAACATGTCTTCTTTTTTGTACTAAGCATATGTATGTATGCATATGATGTACTACGGGTAATACGAAACTGCGAATGTTATTGAATGTTAAGAGCTTGCATATGGTTCCCATATAGTGATTCGGTATGTTAATTAAGAGACATTACATAGATTTTGCAATAATCCTTGAGTTAATATATTATAACCAATGTGTGAGGGATAATGGCAGCACGTTTAAGGTATTTCATA
>BQNB010013863.1:10502-73589 GCA_026074375.1 Tanacetum coccineum
TTTTTTAGTGATTTCAGGGGAAACGAGGTTGCTCAAGAGGTGCTTAATGGGAATTCATCCCATGTCGCCATCATATGATGCTTAGTGCAATACTCAGGGGAGTTTCTTGTTCTAATTCTACTCTTATTTTTGATTTTTTTTCACTTCCTTTATTGTACAATAGGAACATTGTATAAACCAAGTGGGGGGATGGGAGTAGAATTACCACTGTAACCTATATCTGCCTTTGATTTTCTAGTTTTCTTCAAAAAATGGTGTCAATTTTTAAAATTTTAACATGTTTTTCCTACTGAACTAGATTAAATCTTTGCCGAATGCACATTTACCCTTTATTTCTATTGGTGAGGTTAAGCCTGATGATTTCATTTTCATCCATATTACAAAAATCCACCAAAAATATGAGTGTGCCGGTAGTATTATAGACTTTAGAACTTGGCATATACATCATTTCTAGACCTAATTGATTAACATGAATAGATGGTTTGAGAAGGCAACATCTAGGAATTTACCCAAATAGCCCATATGTGTAAAAATTGTGTGTGTTTATCGACTTGTTACACTGACTTGTCTACCTCCCCGTAATAAAACCCTTTGTTGCACTCATTATTAGTGCAAGATACCCCTAGATCACCCTGTTGAGTCAATCCGTTCTTTAACCTATATTATATATGTTTCGTTACACCATTCTGCCTTAGCCAACCCTGTAGTCTATATTTTTCTTTGTGTTGAAATTTTTGGCTACTTAAGTTCATGGTTCGGGGAAATAGGTTTCGAAGATTTTGGCACTTTCGTTGAAGACATATCATTATGATTGAAGACCTCCTAGTATTATCACTTTTGATATTGTTCATCTTAAGTGGAGGGATGTATTATGTATTTATAATAGGAGTATTGTGAAAAAAAATGTATGAATAAACTCCTTGTGTATTGTAATTGTTGGTTGCGTGTTATAAAACTAACAAATGATAAAGATGGTGCAGTTATAAGCCATCTGTTGATTTTGAAGATAGGGCTAACATGTTCCGCAGGATCTCATTGTTACATCCGAAGCTGGCCCATTATTGAGAACTGATCAGGTTTTCGCACTTGGACACTTGGTCTATGGATGGACAGTAGCCGGTTATGACTATCTTAGATTATATTTGACTATTTGTTTTGTGTTTTATTTAAAACCAATTAATGTGTACCCATGCCTAATCCCTAATATTTGGTTTTACTCGAATGATGGAATTGAATGCAATCATATATATCTATTCCATCATTATGGATGTGTATATATGATTTGTTGCCCTTG
Organism: Tanacetum coccineum; assembly: GCA_026074375.1. Lineage (NCBI taxonomy): Eukaryota > Viridiplantae > Streptophyta > Magnoliopsida > Asterales > Asteraceae > Tanacetum > Tanacetum coccineum. The sequence goes on from BQNB010013863.1 coordinate 11,797, forward strand.
TTGGTGTAACACTTTTGGTGAAGGATTAGAAGACCCATACCCTATATCATTCTCCATCCTAACCCTTGGTTTTACCCGAATGGGGAAATTGAATGCAATCATGTATGTCTATTCCATCGTTATGGATGTGTATGTATGGTTTGTCGCCCTTGTTGATGTAACGCTTTTGGTGAAGATTGCAGGATGATTCACCCAGTTTAAACCAGTACGTGTTACCCATGTTGCCTTTATAAGCCATTTAGACCCTAACTCTAGTTGGTGAAGATTTGTGTACTTTCCAAGCTTATGATAGAATATATGCTATGACTGTGCTATTGAGCGATCACCCTGAAAATAAAACACTTAGACTAGTTTGAGAGTTGAGTGATTTTTGATCCCCTTTTCGTGAGGTGTTAGGCTTTGATGTTTTTTAGCATAAGTAAATTATGAATTCATTTCTTCGAGTTAAATTGGGGAAATCTCTTTATAAATTATTCTAACAGGTCTACTTGAGGGCAAGTAGAAGTCAAGTGGGGGGATATTTTATAACATCAAATATTTAATACTTTTTGGTATCAAATTCCCTATCAAAATGCTTGTAATTATCTATAAATGCCTAAAAATGGTACTTAATCACTTATTTATTGTTTTCAAGAAGAAATCGAGCATTTGTACAAAAAACATAGGATTTGAACACAAAAACGAGCAAATATGGACTTTTAAGACGTTTTACGGCGTAACCCCACCACAAAGGTTACGCCGTAACATAATTAAGGCAAGAATGATCATCACAAAGGTTACGGAATAATCACTTACAAAGTTTATGCCGTAATAAATCTCATTATGGAATGATGAGTCATCTGAGTCAGTGTTACGACGTAACAAGGCGTTGAAGTTACGCTGTAACATAAAATTTGCCTACGATAAAGAAGCCTACATCAGTATGATTACGACATAACCACACACAAAGGTTATGCCGTAACAAGTTCGAAAAGTATAAATAGAGCCCTCATTCTGCATATTCATCATCAACCCTTCTACCACAGCATCAAGGGACACTCTACTTAGTTTTTGTATTTAATCATTCAAATACGAATCCTGTAAGAATTATGAGCTTTCAATCTATGATTACTTCTATTTATTGCTGTGTTTTCGTTACCATGAGCGACTAAACACTTAAAGTGCTGGGCCAAGTTATTAGAAATTATGTTGTTAATGATGTTGTTTTCCTGTAGATATGGTTTCGTAGATATTCCTTGACTATCAATGAAACCTTGGGTTTTGGTAGTACGGTGGTTTGGAACCTTATCTTGCCCCATAATTAGATTACCTAGTCATATTAATCCATCGAGTACTAGTGAGGATCCTTTGACTCCGACCCAAGTGAGGAACTACCAGTCTCTCGCACTTTTTCACTTAATAAACATAAAAAGCATAGAACTCTTTTAGAGAGGGTTAATAATCTTTATAGGTTTATTAGAATAAGTTTTGGGAATAGTTAGGATTAATCACTACAACCTGGATATCCTACCTCCTATACGATTTGGACTGAGTTGGAATCGCGGGAAGTATAGGATAGACTGCATATGCATATTCAAGTCTATCGACCTTAGAAACCGCTAATGAAACCATAGTTTAACAATGCACATGAAAATGTTTTCATAACAATAGTAATGAAGTAACTAGGTTAGCACGTTTTCTCTCCTGATATCTCCAACTCTTTTAATTTTTAGTATTTTATTTTATTATAATTTTTAATTCCTTTCAAATCAAATCAAAAACAATTTTCTAAATGTGACATTTCAAATTAAAACAAATTACAACTTAGCTCTTTGGACGACCTCAGATTTACCATTCTATACTGCCCACGATCGGGTTCTTGGCCCGTTAGTGCGTTGTCAGGTAGATCGAGTTTTATAAATTTAAAACTTGGTAAAAATATATTTTAAAATAAAATACGCATCACTTACACACATCTCCATTTCGTCTAACTTTGACGCTGAGAGCATCGGATCGTCTGCTTCTCATATGATTTTATCAGACACTGAGACGTCGATTCTTGCGGTACCTGCTATCGTACCAAGGGATGACTCAGAGACTGAGCAGTTAGAGGCACTCATGCGTCCCTGGATTACGTACCAGCATCACCGGACTACGTTCTGGCTTCGCCTGACTATTTTCCTAGATTTGAACCAGAGTCTGACCTAGAGGAGTCGCCCTCGGAGGACGATTCTTCTGGTGATGACACACTTGAGACAGCTAGACCACTAGTGGTTCAGGCTGCACCTGCACCTCCCCCACCACTTCAAATTATACATATGTTACCCGCATTGCCTCGTCGACTCGCTATCCTTAGCCGACCTAGACAAGCGATCCCTTTTGGTAACCCATACCGTAATACACTATAAAGTATGTGCGTATGCTGCTTACCGCGAGGTAAAGAGGGTACGTTGCCACCAACTGCTCTTTCGCTGCTACTCTTGAGGCAGGCCATTGCTCAGTAGCACATGTGCTTCACCGGTCCTTCTACATCAAGTTCTACATCATAGTAATTCCATCAATATCACTGCACAGGGTCTTCATCATCTACACCATCATCCTCACACTTTGGGAGTGGGAGGGCGGTGGGGCGGGGGGGGGGGGGGTGGAATGGGGGGAGGGTCCGTTGGGGCCCTTTCAGGGCGAGGGGAGGCGAAGAAATTAGAGACGAGTCACACCATCATCATCACTACCATCTAATATGAACACCTACTGGATATCCCCCTTACTAGCCTTGAGACTATTGAGCATGATCTGGAGACTCTGAGAGCCAGAGTTGTATCATCTAAGAGAGAGATTACTTCTTTACGCGGCAGGGCTAGGGCAGCTGAGCCAAGAGATGAGATTTCTAAGGATAGAATATCTGAGTTGGAAGACGGATTGGGGTATGCAGAGTATCATATTCAGCAAGTTGAGTTAGCCAAAGTTAGCGACAGAGTTTGCATCGAGAGGATTGAGAAGCATCGACAGTTGACTTGCATCATTTATAGTTATCTTTCTTGTAGCCCACTAAGTTGAGTAGTACTTGCTAGTGGCATTAATGTGATGCTTGTGTTCTTTTTATTTTGTAAAAACGATGTACCAAGTACTAATACCACTATGTTGGTTATGATTTTGCTATATTATGGTGTTGTTTACTTTGTCTTGTTTGTTTATTATACCCTCTGCGTATCATGACCTCTTATATTTTATGGGTGTCGTGATCTCATTATATAATGTATCTCTGCTTGTCGTGATCTTATTATTTGTCGTATCTATTGCGAGCCGTGATTGCATCTTGTACGAAACCTCATCATGTGTTATATTAATGTTTAATTAGGTTATAGTATAAGAACCATATTGTTTGTTTAATGTTTATTATTTTTTTACCGGTTCCTTATAATCGATTTTGAAATAGATGTTGTCAATGAAATCGAGACTATTTGGGTGGAATACTGGTTGTGCTATTTATACCATGGCTTCAATATACTCGAATTCCTTATTTTACCTACATCATACAGTTTTAGGATTTCAATTTATTCTTCCTTAGGGTTGAGGGTTGGGGGGTAGCTTATATGATTTTGTTATTATGTTACAGATCATATTTTGAGCTTTTTAAAGTTCATGAATTGGTAATTCCATGAGTAACCTATGGGTGGAAATCATATTCACGTAGACAGAGCGTGTCCACCTCGAAAAAAGTTGAAGGGAGAGAATGCTCTACTTTATGACAGGAAAAGAACTGTGTTTATCGACAACCTCCCATTTGACGTTAAGATATATATCTTTTTCTTAATTCATAGCAGTGCTTAGGTTGTGCATTTTTACTTAGAGTTGGTAGTATGGACGGGTTGGGTAACATGACAATACAGGTTTGGGTCAAAGCTTAATCTTGTATAGGTTTGAAACGAGTCAGACTGATTTGAAATGTGACACTTTTTGACCAAATGAGTTTGGTTTTTGTGTTTAGTTTGTTAAGTATGAGTATACTACAAAATTCAACAAGAAAGCCCAATCTCGTAGGAGCCGTAGTATGGGGAAGTAGTTGTACATAGTCACACCCTAACCTAAGGAGTAAAGGGACTGTTCCAAAAAACCCTTCGGTGTGCATACGTATACTTATCTAAGAAACTGTTTAAAATAGCGACTTAGGTGGTTGTGTACATTAATTATATACTTAAATGATTTTCTATTTGTTTGAACAATTGACGTGTTATTTTGTTTCTATGTCTACTGATGTTTTTTTCTATTTAACCTGTTAGAAATAACACAAACCGGAGCCGACCCGCTGATAAGCAATTTGGTCGATATTGCCACTTGTAGCTTTTACTGATATTGGTATAATTTTTCTGTCTTTTATTTATTTTTCAGGACGAAGGACGTTATCATTGTTTATAGCATTGAAACAATCTAAAAGACTGCATTGAGGCTATTCGAGTTGTGAGACCTGAATGTTGAGAACTCGTTGCATTAAATATTCCGACCTTTATTGACTTTTTGCAGCTGTAAGTTCATTTTGCAAAAAGTTGTTCATTTTGCAAAAAGTTCATTTCCTTTCAACTGGAAAGCTTCTATAAAAAAGACCCTTGATAAGGATAGTCGTAATCCAACTAGCCGTCTGGACAGGTGAATTACATGTTCTTGAGCTTCCACTAGAACTAGTTTACCTTCTATACAATTTATGAAATTAATATACTAACATGGTTACGAAGATCAAAGAAATTATAATTTAATTTTTAGATATTAACTAACAAATATAATGCACTTTCATTTTCTTAAAGTTTTTCTTGTGCACCAATTCTTTCTTATGTGAAATTTATCTTTCTGTGATGCACAGCTAAAGTCTTGTATTCTCCATGCAAGCGGATGAAGATTTGGACACCCCTTATTCCTTGAAACGACCAGAAGAAGTTGTTCTTGATCAGGTCATAAAGTATAAAGTTAATATCTGATTTCCATTAACGTTGTAGTATGATGCATATGTTATAACGTATGGACGTATAGTTCCTGTATTCCTATTACCATATCTTTATGTCATGACAATACCCGAATTACATCATATGTGTACATTTTTAACTCAACTAACGATTGAGTTTCCATGCACTTATTTGCAGGAGTTAAAAGTAGATGGACCGTTACCTGATAAAGTTTCTTGTTGTCAAGGAGTCTTCTATAATTACTTTAGCATAGGTATATGATTATATACTATTTAGACTGAACATTGAAGCGAAGCTTTGTTTATATTGTTTATAACATGCCTTTTTAGAATAATGTTTTGACTAACATTAGCACTATTTTTTCAGTCTTGATTTTTGTCGTATATGGCTACAAGAATGGATGCTCAATGGCTATCTTTTATCATCTGCGGATAATAAACCTTTACTCGTCAATGCCCTAAATTTCGAACAAGTTGGTTGTTAATGTGTTCTGGTAAATTTCCAGATTTAATTATTGTCATGACACCCTCTACTTTGAGATCCTTTTATTGTTTATGCTTAAAGGGAAATTTAAATACTTTTGGGTGCTTAAGATCTTGATGGACTACTCTCACGTTGCAGTTAATATACTCGAATTTTACTTGCAAACAAGGATGAATTTTTACGCCTTGGATGACTAATCCAGGTTTGAGTAAAGGTTCCACACATTGAAAAAGTTTGATTGGTAACAAGTCAAACCGATCGTGGTTTAATCTGGGTTGAATGTAATGACGTTTTCGTCATTTTAATGAACAATGTGGTGAATTTAAAGGACTAAATAACATCTTAAGGATGCATGTTAAAAGACTTAACAACGCGGAGAGGGAGTCAGTTACTATCCCATCAAGGTAAGGCTATTTTGTTATTTCCATGTAGTAGGAGTTAATTTAATATTGTAAATTTTTAATGTGCTATTCATAATGGAATTGGGAACTTAATCATTAGGGCACCTTGCTATTGCGTTGATCTAAGTATTATGTTGTCTGTCTGGTAAAACATGCAACGTTGACTTGCTATGTAGCTTGAAAAAATGTTTGACTATCATCAGTTTTCTAAAATACCCTTTAACAAGGACACTTGAGCGACTTTTATGAACCGAAACCTCTACCATAGCTATTTTGTTTTGATGATAACATTAGAAAATAGGTTTCTTTGACTCGACAGTTTTTCAAGAATAAAAATGATGCAATCTCCCCAAATACATATTCATAGTAAAAAGTAGAAAAAATTGCAATTTTCATCGGATAGACTATTATCTTCCAAAAAATCTGATTAACTATTTTTGTTTTACTACATATTTACCTGATTTCGTTATGCCTGATGTAGTACAAGGTTCTGTGACTGTACCTGAGCTTGCATATAACTTGTATATCTTCCAGTGTTAGGTCTAGAGTGGCTTTGAATCTTCATAGCTATGCAAGTGGAAGGAATCCTTGGGGTAACTTGAAGCCGGAATATTTAGAAAAGGTAAAATTTTGATAGTCAGCGTAACTTGGGGTAACATGTTGTGTGTCGTATATAGTTTGCCATCATATAAATAAGATCTCATAGTCTTTGGACTTATTTTACTCTCCTAAATTATAAATAGAATCACAACAATGGCGTTAATTCAGTAATATTTAAATAGGACTGTGCATAATATATGTTCTTGTGATCGCTCATGCATGAACGGTTTGTAGATGCTAGATCAGATGATTGTCTAGAAGTTTTGGTTTAAAAAAGATGGTATGCATCATTTGTATGGTTGACTTATTTGCAGCCAAACACATCAACCAAGTACTTGAAATAATCAAATATCATCTAACTCCAATATACTAATAAGGCTAAAAAAAACCATTTTGCAACGCCCCACCCCATAAATGACCCTAAACTTCATCTCTGCTGGAATAGATGGTTATTCCAATTAAGACTACACGAGAAAACCAAATCTACGTGAACATGAGGAATAGGTCAACTGGGCCATTTTATCCTTTTAAGTAATATAGTAATTGAGCCTGAAAAAAACACAAAATAGCTTGTATCAACTCACATATACATGCCACTAGAATATTGACAATCAGGTCACCCAACTCCAAACAAAAAAGAAAACAGATAGACATGAACTCGTTTTGACGAGTTACCCACTGTTCATTTATTGACTCTAGTATCTTGTAGTATACAAATAGTAGTTTATTCTACTTAGTATATTTGTCCATAGGAACCTAAATCATAGATCAGGTTGGATTTTAGCAGACTCCTTACCATTGTCATTAGTAATTGCCATAACATGAACCGAATAAACCAGTGACAAACGACTTGTGTGCAAAGGAACCAACACCAGAAAATATCCTGAAGTACACTGTCAAACATACTCCCTACACAACACAAGTACTTTTCCATACATACCAAGAGCGCAAAACACTTGAAATAATCATAGCAACTCACTTACGATTTTTTATAGAACATTTTCATTTGATATGTCAGCCTTGTAATTTGGCCTGCGTATAAGAACATAACTAGTCAATTTAATGTCTACTTCTGTGAATAAATGATGAAATTGTCAATTAAGAATAATAGCGGCATAAGGATTATTAGATCGAGTGTAACTTTTTATGAGTGATTACCTACGCAAGACAGAGAAAAAACAGACGGCTGTGCACGGTTTTTACATGGTCTGAATATTACTCAGTTTTGATCCCAAATAAACATCAATGATAGTGTATGCAGACGCAACTTTTAAGCACGAAGTTTTGACTTGTCATTATTTGCAAGAGAAAAAAAAGAGGATAAAAAAAAATAAAAAAAATAGTACTGATGAGTATAAGTTGTAATATTTACATAAGATTCTTATCCAAAAGTAAAAATGAGAGTTTGTGTAGAACTAGTAGAAGTACATTAATGATGACTTGATCACTTGACATTTTTTTGGCCCCCCTAACTCGAATTCTTGGCTCTGGCCCTGCATGATCCTAATGGCATCCTTAAACAACACGGGGTATTAACTCTTCTCACATGTACATAGGTTTTTGTTATTTCACTTGTTCTAATCCATACTTGTTATTTGCAGCCTCATATATAATAATCGCTAGAATTAAAGCTCAAGGACAAGATGACATGCGGTTGAAGGCCTGACGAAAGATATAAAGTAAAGTTTAAAGATTTGATAGCTAGGATTTAATTGTAATAGATGAAAATATGGAATGATATAGTGGGTTTTATTTGCTCCTTTAAAATTTGATACAATGGTTGAATTCTTTATGTTTATTTGTTTTGAATTCAAAGTGATTTAATTTGATTTGAATTTTGTATATGCTTTTAAGTTAAGCGAATTGAAGTTGTCATTATTTACTTTAATTGTTGATTTGACATTTTTGTCCATCAAAATCAGTTATAGTTATATTTGTTGTATTATATTTTATTTTGGTGGGCTTAAATTTGAAATTTTGGAATTTATTAAATTAATCCAAAATATTTTTTTTCTAAAATCTATTAAAAAAGACAGGTTTGAGATAAAAACATATATTTTTTACTCTATACAAAGAACAGGTTTGATGTTTTTTATAAGACATATGTGGGGAGAACTAGTGTCCCTATCCAATAAAACATGTGTGTTTATTTTAATATGGAGACCAATTCTTAGGGAGAGAGCCGGTGTTGATTCTTCTAATAGAGACTGGTTGCATAACCGGTTTTCATATGTTTTGATCATAGAGATACCCCCCCCCTCGAAGAGTGGTTCCAAAACCACTTTTTATGGGCTATTTTAACCAGTTTCTATGGATTTTTTTGTAGTAGTGTATATTCTTATGACTTAGAAGAAAAATGCCAACTACAAGACAAGGAATGACTACCGATACCATCAAGCAATTGATAGCCCAACGTGTGGATGCAATACTAACGGCTCACGAAGCTAACCGGAACAGCGGTAATGGAAGCCGAAACGAAACAAGTGGAGGTTCAGGAGGAACTGCACATGCTGCTCGTGGTTACACATACAAGGAATTCTTGAATTGCCAACCCCGAAACTTCAAAGGAACTAAGGGAGCTGTTGGATTAGCAAGATGGTTTGAGAAAATGGAATATGTATTCCACATCAGCAACTGTGCCACCAACTGCTAGGTGTAGTATGTTGCATGCACTCTGTTGGATAGTGCATTGATGAATGTCGTATGTCGTTGTATAATTTTTTTATATTCCAAGTTTTAAATTATATTTTGGCTGACTAGAACAAAACAACACTTTAACGGGTAGTGTACCCGATCAGTAGTAGTTTCGTGGTAAGTAGGGTGTCGAACACTTGAAGCAATGTTAAATCTATCAATTTATTAATATCTTGGTTAGCTAATCTATGTTAATTTTATTCTATTCTAAACCTATGTTAGTCCTAATCCTAAGTCTAACGGGTAAAAAGGGGTTTTTCAGCCTGAGAGACTAGAACGGTTTGGTTGGTGACTACAATCAATTCAAGGCACTTTAACCCACATAAGTAAATTAACAGAAGATAAAAGAGTGGTCGAGCCAAATATAAGAAAACTGTATTAACCATTATGAATCTGATTAGAACTTTGGTTTGTTTATTAAGTGCAATGATTTCTTCTCTCGAGGTGGCATATCATTCTTAAGATTAGGGCGTTACATCATCCTAAGACCTAGATACATTAATTCTGTCATAGTTAAAGCATCCGCATAAAGCATCCTTATTTGTTGATTATAATCTATCTTAGGGATTAAAGGAATGGTGATCTTGTAAAACCCTAGCTCATAGAGACTTTACCCACTTACTACTTAACAACAATTTATACACTAGTAGTCCACTTGTCCAACTATCCAATGGAATCAGAAAGTTATTTCTTGAATTATCTAGGTTCACCTGCTAGTCAACTTGTTCACTAAACCAAAGGCAATATCCGATTAACTAGTTAAGTCAGAAGCGTATCCTTAGCACAGATTTAAAAGGATAATATTTTTGATCCTATGATTCTAGATGTATAAATCACTATAAGAGACATCCTATACTCTATATTATTGTCCGTATATAATAGATCCAGTTGAATTGAAAATCGCATACAAAAGCACGTAAACAAGTATAAAATGATAAACATAAACAAGCATACAACGATAAATCAAGAAATCGAGATAAACAAATACCAAACATTCAGATCTTTATAATAATGGCTAATACCTGAAGGTATTAGCCTTTAAGTCATAATAAAAAACAAAATCATTATATAAGCCAAGTAAAACTAACCGAGTTAACGGAATGATACCAAAACAAACGTTACTAAAATATAAGGAATCTACACTGTCTTATATGGATTTGATAAGACGTGCTCGACCTCTTCTGCTCTTTTTCTCCTCTGAAAATTGACTTTTATGGTTTAGGTATCGAGAATATGATTTAGCACACTTAAAACTCATTTTTGAGTTTTCTATTTATACTGTCTGGAAGTCGGTTCGATACGGCGTATCCAATGGGTTGGATACGGCGTATTGGGGTTTCTTGGAGTAGGACCACGCTTGATATATTCCAGAATCTTCACATACTATATCTTCAATACGGCGTATTGGTCTTCTCTGGATACGGCTATTGACTTGTTTCCTTTCGTGGTCTTTGGTGAGTGCCGGCACGGATACGCCGTATCTTCCTTGATGGATAAGGCGTATTGGTAGTCAGAATCATTAATCTTTAAAATATCTTTGTTTAAGCTCCAGAATGCGCGCCTTTTGCTAATATTCACCAAGTACTCATAATTAACAGCAATATCAAATAGAAACAGTAATTAAACAATTCTTTGGCAATAAACTAATACAAAAAAAAAAATGGGTTTAATAACATGGGATTAAATAAAAAGCAATAAAATAGACGTTATTTGATTCATTCAAATATTTCCCCCACTTTGATGTCCTACTTGTCCTCAAGTAGCCTTTAGAAGTCTATAAAAATGTATCCCTAAGGATATTTTTTGTTAAAGCATTTATTTTATCTATTACAAGTACACAACCAAACACCTCACGAAATAGAAATGAAAAACACTTAAATCATCAACTAAATCTATATTAAATGTAACCAATTTGTCAATGCTCGGTCCGTTGACGTGTATTCTATCATAAGCTTGGCAAGGATACACATCTCCACCATTAAAGCTAAGGAGTAACAAGTTTATAGAGGTAAATATGAGTTTTTATGATAAGGTTAAGGGTTGATCATTCTACAATCTTTCACCAGAAGTACTACTCCAACAAGGCAGCTAAAGCACACATACATAGCCGTAACGACGGAATATACATGTATGTTCGATCACATCCTCATTCGAATTTAACCAACGGTTAGGATGAAGAATGATATAGGGTAGGGAAGAGAGGTAAATTGTTGTTAAATAAAAATACAAAACAAATAGATTAAGACTAAGATACAAGTTGCTAGACACTTTTTCCTGACCGTTACCATGCTAAAGACACAACTATTTACAACGTCTTGATCATAAATAAAAAACAACAACCTAAGTTGGCGTTCCCATAACGGTCAACTTCCCAATCATCCCATACTTTACATACTTTACAAGGTAAGTGGAAATAACTTTCACTTTGTACAATACTCAACACGTGTCGATTTGTAAGACGTATCAACGAATAATCGATCCTTCGTGTAATTCCTTTGGTTCTTGCTTTGCGAAACGATTATCTTCAAACTTTCTTTCTCTCTTTTTTTTGTTGCAATTTTTCTTATTTTTTTGATTTTTTTATATTTTTTATATATTTTTTTCAACTAACTATATACGAAACTCGGAGTAGTTTCACCATCTTCACGATCATAATAATTCCGGATAATTCCTTCGATAATTTCTTCATTCTTCGGACGTACCATTAATTGCGATGGTAGTAAAAATACATGAGTTTTGACTATAATATACATTCCCATTTGCGATGTGCAAATTTCCAACCGCACCAAAGATAGAAAATGACACAAGACTCGAGAAATACAAACTTTACACTTTAAGCAACTAGCAACTGCAAATTAAACTTAATCTAACAGGGTAGGTTAAGGTGTAAGGGTGTAACGAAATATTTTATTAAGTGTAGGTTGAATTCCTAAACGGATTGGCTCTACGGATGTTCTAAGTGGATCTTCACTCTAAAGGAGAGAATGGAAAAGGGTTTATACGGGAGGTTAACTAACTGGTGTAGTTAGTTAATAAACAACATGGATAGGCTTTTTAGGTGTAATCCTAAAATTTTACCAATTTAAACAAGTTACTCCAATTAAATCCATAATACTCATTATTGTGGTCTTGAGTGATATACCAAGCCAAGTTAGAAAGTCTACTACATCACCGACACACTCATATTTTATGGAATTTAGGTAAATATTTAGAAATGGATAAGGTTAAATTCTCACAATATCTAACAAGGGTTATTGTGTGCTGTTATATAACATGAATTTCACAAAAGCATGCTTAATATTTTTTTAATTTGCTCATAATTTAAGCATTTTAATGTAAAAAATAGGACAAGTAAACATTCTAATTCCATCCCTCCACTTGAATTATACAACGTCCTCATTGTATAGTTAAAACATTAAAAATACGGGAACTAAAAAGAATTAGAATGAGAACTCCCTGAAATTTTTGTGTCCGTAATTCTCCAAGTAAGGTTGTTGAGCAAGATTGTTGTGATGAACAGGTACGTCTTGAAGTTTCAAGACTCCAACACTTTAAGATCTCCATATTTATAAATTCTCCACCAATATTTGTCGATATTTTCTTTATATAGGTCCTCGTGTTAAAATAGGAAAAACATGCATTCCTATCTTGGTATCTACGGTTAATTTAAACTAAACTAAACAAACTAAATATGGGTCAGTCTGATGAATACGCCGTATCATGTGAATGAATACGCCTTATTACCAGAACTGACAATAATGTTTTTAAAGTGCATAAAAAAGTAAAGACTGATAACGTCCAGAGTGGGGGGGGGGGGGGGGGGGGGGGGGGGGGGGGGGGGGGGGGGTCAATCAATACTCGAATGGTATGGAGTGGATCACGGCCCCCCCCCCCCCCCACACCCCCCCCTCCCTTATTGATTCTGGGAAGACAGACTCGATAAAATTAAATAAAAATCCGGGTTGTCTCCCGGGAAGCACATTTGTTTACAGCAAAGTCTTTAAGTTATACTTTTCTTCCAGCTTTTCCTCATTCCATCTCATGTACGCTAATGTTCCCGCGTATGAGCCATTCTTCCGTCTTCTCATCTCGGATATAATCGGGTCCTAGATTCAAAACTCCTTTGTAGAACCCCTTAAGCTTTTGATATGCATGGGAGATTCCATTCATCTCATCTTCTTTACTTACCTTCAGTAATGGTGGGATCTTGTTGCATTGTACATTGGTGTGGTGTTTAAACCTCGGATGTGATCTCACCATTTGGTAAGTTACTTCATCATTACCATTGTAAATGGTAATCATTCCATCAAACTTTAATTCCAACTTCTCTTAAAAATGGTTCGCCAAAAATAACATCGCCCATTCCTTCATCACGATAAGCATCCATATTTTCTAAAACTGCAAAATCCGTCATCACAGAAAAAGTTCCAACAAAGATAGGTATGTTCATTAAGGCTCCTACAACATTATTCCCTTTGTACACCATCTTTTCTTTTATTATAGAATTATGAAACTTTTTGGACATCACATTGACATACAATAATGGGAAAAAGTTAGCGTGTGTAAATTCAAATCCTATCATGCAAGAAAACTTTAAGTTGTGAGCACAATCTATATGGATCTTCTTATCATAGTCGCAATAACTAGGGTAATCATCAATTCCAATATCAAGTTCATCATCCCTAGTTCTAAATTCCTCAATTACCTCACCTTCCTCAATGGTGGGCATCAAATCATCTCCTTGATTTCTCCTAAGCTCAAATGGTTCATTTAGATCATTTAATTCAATGTAATCTTCCAAGAAAGGGTCTAATGATCTATTTAACACCAAAGTCTCTCCCATTAGCCTAGCTTCTAAATCAAGTTCCATTCTTTCTCTCAAACTTAGCATGTAGACCCTCTTAATTAAACTACTAGCAGGTTTAACACTTGTGAAAACAATCCTTTCTTCCCCGACCCTTAAAGTAATCTTTCTTTTGTAAACATCAATCTTAGCATGGGCGGTAGACAAAAATGGTCTTTCGAGGATCAAGGGCACTTTGATATCCTCGGGCATATCTAGAATTATAAAGTCTACGGGGAAAGTAAATTTACCAATTCCTACTAGTACATTTTCAGCTATTCCTTTTGGATATTTCACAGTCCTGTCTGCTAATTCAACTGTCAATTTAGTGTGAGCTAATTCGCCTAATCCTAAGTTAAGGTAGGTCGAGAGAGGCATAACACTAACGCTAGCTCCTAAATCAACAAGGGCATTATCGAAGCAAACATTATTAATAAAGCAAGGTAAAGTGAAACTCCCTGGGTCTTTCTCCTTTTGGGGTATGGATTGTGAAGCTTCAGAGTAAGCTTCCGAGAATTATGGTCCATATGATCCCTTCTTTTCTTCACAGTAGTAACCATTCAAACGACTTGGAAACGGAATCGTCATTTGTCTTGTCTCGTACATCAGTGTACGATTCTGTCCAGTGGATACGACGTATTGGGAGGATCCAATACGGCGTATCGGGCATGAATCAGCTTCAATGGTAGTTGAAATCGACTGTAGTACCTTGCTCATTTGCCTGATTTGTATTTCCAAAGTTTTAATCGATGCTCCTTGGTTTTGAATGGCAGCATCTGTCGAAGCTCGGATTTCTTTAATCAAAATTGAGTTTTCTTCGTGTCTTTTTGCCGATTCTCCCATAAATTTGCTCAAGGTATCTTCCATTGATTGCCTTCGTTCTTGGTACGAAGGATTTGCGTTGTTCCTTTGATAGAATCCTGGAGTTGTTGCTCTATATCCCCCTCCTTGAAAAGGTCCACCAAATTGCGTGTAGTAAGCTTCTTCTAGGGTTTTCCCTTCTTCTTTTAGTGGGCAATCTTTGGTGTAATGGGGTCCTTTGCATTGTTCACATCCTACTTGAGCAGCATAAACTTTTTCATTTACCTTTTTGATTTCTCTTCCAAGGTTGTTCAGTTGTGCTTGTATTGCTGCTAATCCATCAGAAGTTTCAGTACTTCTGACTCTTGATGTTCCATTGTGCCATTTTTGAGAGTATTCAGCCATTTCTTGGATGGCTGTTTTTGCGTCAGCAGCAGTCTTTGATGGTATGGCACCTCTTGAATCAAGAATTTGTCGAGTTGGAACATCCAATCCATTATAGAACAAGACTACCTCCTGCATCTCCGTTAAATAGTGTTGAGGACACTTCATCAAGAGCTCTTTAAATCGTTCCCAAGCTTGATAGAGGTTTTCGTCTGGCTCTTGTTGAAAGTTGTTGATTTCCTCTATTTTCTTTGCAGTACGAGCAGGTGGGCAATATTTGCTTAGAAACTTAGTCTTCAGATCTTCCCAGGTTGTAATCGAACCAGTTGGTTTGTTTCTTAGCCATCGACTTGCGGCTCCGGTAAGGGACATGGGGAAGGCTCTAAGCATCACTTGGTCTATAGTAATATTAGGAATGTGGAATAAATCCACGATCTCAAGAACTTTCTCAATGTGTTCGTTCGCATCTTCATGATCCGAACCGCTGAAGGTGTTGGTACGTAGTTCCTTGAGAAATTGGCCCTTTAGTTCAAAGTTATCCTTGTCTTCAATTTTGGGCCTAACAACCCCCGATCCATAGTCAGCTCGGGTCTTGCTCATGTACTGTTCCATAGTTTCCGCCATTGTTTCCGCTTCTTCTTCCTCTGAGTTTTCTTGGTCAGAAAATAAATTGAAATCAGGCGATCTCAACTCGTCAAGACTTAATGTCTTGAAGTGTCTCCTAGATGATCGAAATTCTCGTTCCGGATCTTTGTAAGGTGTAAATAGTTCGTTTGTTGAACTCCTTGTCATGCACTACCTGAAACAAGGGATAAACAATCAGTAGGATTTGCTCTGAAGAAAGATAGAAAAAAAATTTAGCACGAAAATCAAATATTTAAAAACTTAGGTTCTGTTTCTGTTCCAGATGATCGATACGCCGTATCCAATGGAAGTGGATACGCCGTATTAATCAGTTGAATCAATACGCTGTATTGGACAGAAAGTTGGATACGCCGTATCCGATGGTAGTGGATACGCCGTATCGAGTTATCGACCAGAACAGTGTATTAGCAAAACAATTAAATTAAACACACAAATATACAAGCAAACAATTAAACTAACAAATATACAAAATATACAGAATATACAAGAATATACACTAATCTAATTAACACTACTCCTAAGGGTTAGATCTAATGTTAAAAACCAAAACATAAAATAAAAATCAAGATTAATTTTCACTCCCCGGCAACGGCGCCAAAAACTTGATGTGTCGTTGTGTGGTATTTATTTTTGAGATTCAAGTTTTAAATTTATATTTTGCCGACTTAACCAAAAACAACACTTTAACGGGCAGTGTACCCGGTCGGTGGTAGATTCGTGGTAAGTAGGGTGTCGAACACTTGAAGCGAGGTTAAATCTCTCAATTTATTTATATTTTGGTTTATCTAATCTATGTTAATTCTAATCTAAGTCAAACCTATGCTAATCCTATGTTAGTTCTAATCCTAATTCTAACAGGTAAAAGGGGGGTTTCAGCCTGAGAGACTGGCACGGGTTTGGTTGGTGACTACAATCAATTCAAGACACTTTAACCCATGTTAAGCTTAATTAAGATTGTAAAATACTTAGGTATCCATTTATAACTTCATATTACTAACCATAAAACATGTGTATAAGTTCATAAAACTATATTTACAAGAAAATTCCAAGTTTACAAGTTAAACATGTCATAATGGTGATTTCACTATATAAATATCACATATGCATATAATCATATAAATAAAAAGTTAAGGGCTTAAGATAATCTTAATGAGATGATGAAGGATGATGAAAATAAGTGTTAAACCCTTGTTTAGACTTTAAACCCAAGATTATAAACTGCAAGAAAAACCTATTTTCCAAATGAAAACCCAAATCTTGACTTCTTGCTTCAATACATGCAAATAATTAACCAAGGCTTCAAATAACTTTGAGGTATCTAGATATGATATGAGAGTGTAATGAAAAATAGGTAAAATAAATGTGTATGGATGTGTTAGAGGGTGTTTGATGCCGAAGCATACAAAGAGAATAAAGGAGGATTTTTGTTGAATTTAGCTAGTGTTACTTGAGTGACTTCTCTTACTAGATACAATTATATATATGTGGGCAATAGTCTTAGTTCAAAGGAGACATATGTAAGTCTTGGGATGGTCATGTTCTTGAGGATGTCCTTGTCTTGGTCTTGGTCTTGGTCAAAAGTGACAAATCCCCAACCCACCAAAAGCAATGGCCTAGACATTAATGAGTTATGTAGTACATTGACCAAAATGGTAAGATTTTCTTTATATCTTTGTATAAATGGCTAAAATTTCGGCAAAAGAGTGATATAAGTGAGATATTTTTGTAACTTTTATGTATTGGGTATAAAAAATAGGGTATATAGTTGAAGCGTAGAAAAGTTTTGGTGGTTCCGGGAGTGCCTAAACGCAATTTATCGCGAAACGTATACACTTTACGTATCCGATAAAAATAAAAGAACAAAGTATAAAATTATCCTCAAATAATTACTTAACCTTGTTTTGAATGTAAAACATTTAATTGTTTGATGCCCGTTTACATTGAACGCTAATTTTTAGCTTACGCGATTTAGCTTAACATTTATGATTTAAAGCAAATGCGTACAATACAAAAAGGTACATTGCGGATTTATCGACGTCGTCAATGACTTGAAAACACAGGGTGTTATAGACTTCCCCTGTTAAACGAGCCTTGTCCTCAAGGCTCACGATGCAGCACTTGACGACGGTGTGGTCTTGATGAAGAGGTGTGGGTATTTCTTCTTGAATTGGTCTTCACGTTCCCACGTGAACTCAGGACCTCTCTTGGAGTTCCATCAAACCTTGACTAATGGGATTCGGCTTCGCTTCAAACTTTAACTTCACGTCCACTATTTCTAATGGTTCCTCAACAAAAGAAGCTTGTCATCATAGATGAATCCAACCTAACGAAAGGCTAATGGTTCGTCGGCCATGACACTATTTAGATTAGATACATGAAAACGTAATTATGAACTCCTGCTCAACACTTCTGGAAGTTCAGGCTGTAAGCAACTTCTCCAACACCCTTTTTATTACCATTAAAAGTCCAACCTCACTAGGGTTTAACGTTCCCCCGTTTGTGGCAAAACGTACAACCCCTTTCCTAGGCAGAGACTTTAAGCATAGCTTTATCCCGACCTTGGAATTCATTGGTTTACGCTTCAGTCAAGTCAAGCGATAACTCATCTCTTCTGTCGATCACGAGCGGCTTGCAAATCCTTTGTTTTGATCCTGTATGATTTTCTCAGTGGTCTCTTGAATGTAGTTCTGGACCGATTATTTTGAGCTTCTACAACTTCAGTCTCAACAAACAGGTAAACGACCACTTTCGACATAAAGTGCTTCGAATGGGGCGGCCTTGATGCAGCGTAGATAGCTATTATTGTAATCAAAACTCGACTAATGGCAAATGGTTTAAACGCCAACCCTTTCCGAAAGTCGAATGCACAAGCATCGCAGCATATCCTCGAAGAATTTGAATAGTCCCTCGCGTTGCCCCTCTGTTTGTGATGGTACGCAGTAAACTCAATCCAAATTAGTACCCAAAGCATTCTGAAGTGACCTCCAAAAATTTTAGATGCGAATACTCGGGTGCGCAATCACAATTGATTGAGACAGTAATCCATGTCCTCGTGACCCCTCCTTCAGGTACAACTTCTTGCAAGTTTATCAAGGATCCTATCTCTCTCATCGGTGTTAAGATCGCTGACTTAGTGAGGTTCCGGTCAACGATCATCTTAAGATTGTGTCATACGCCCTTGAGATGTCTTAGGAAGCTTGGTAACAAGAATCCATGCGATAGTTGTCCCACTTCCATTCAGGATCTTAGGTGTACCAACAATCTTGATGGCCTTTGTGTTCGACCTTGACCATCAGAGCACAGGTCAAACACTTGCTAACATAAGTGGCTATGTCGGCTTTCATGTTGGGCCACCAATATATCTCTTCATGTCTTGGTACATTATTGTCAACACCCATGAATGAGTTATTTGATCTGTGGGGATCCGTGCAGGAGGTACAAGTCCATAAATCTCCATAACAAGGTAGTCCAACTAACGCCTACCATATAGGCATAGGGTGCCAATCCGTTTATGTGGTTCCAACTTTTGTTCTCTAATCGCTTCTGGAAATTAACAATTTTCGAATCAACATTCCCCCACACGTCTTCACTTTTTTTAATGTTCTCTCAGATGGTTTTCCGCGCTTAGTCTGAGCAATTAAGATCTGTTTGGGAAGAACTAGCGAATAGTCATGACTAGAGGCTCAAACTCTTAACGTGTGGTTCTACGTTCCTGATCCCTGCTCAAAGGCATCACAGCGACATTTAGCTTTCCCCGGTGATAATCGAATATCTCAATCGTAAACACTTAGGCAACTCTAATCTATACGGCGTTGCTTCATGTTCAATACTCTTTTGATCTAAGATGTGTTGCAAACTCTTTGAATCGGTGAACACCGTAGCACATAGTTTCCATATAAATCAATGTCTCCAGATCTTGAGAGCGAACACCACTGCTCCAAGTTGCCAAATCATGAGTTGTATATTCTTCTCATGAATTTTAACTGGCGTGATGCATAAAATTCACCTTTTTTTCTCTTGCATCACACAGCGTCCGAAACCCTTCTCTGAAGCGTCGCAAGTAATGCGATGAGAATCTTCGCTTTTCCATTCAGGTAATCGCAAGGATTCGGTGCACTGCACAACCTTTTGCTTCAACAGTTGAAAATCTTCTTCTTGTTTATCCGCCCCCTCCAAAACTTGACCTTCTTTGAGTAAAAGCTCAGTCATTGGTATGCGATCTTTGAAAACCCTCTAATGAATCTTCCGATAGTACTCACCGCAAACCTAAAATATTGACGGATCTCTGTTGGTGACCTTAGGAGATGTCCAATCTTTAATGGATTCAATCTTAGCTGATCCACGTGAAAACTTCAACAATCGCTCACGTGACCGACGGACTGTAGCTTTGGGGATCCAATTTCAAATTGGAAAATTTGGCATACACTCCTCTTCTTCAACAACACCAATATTAATCTTCAGATGCCTACGTTGCTCTGCTTGCTCCGGAATAGATCAAAATATCAGCAATAAAGACAATTACAAATTTGTCCAAATAAGGTTTGCACAATCGGTTTCATGAGGTCCATAAACACAGCAATGTGTGTTTGTCAAACCAAACGTCAATAACTGAAATACGTAGTGGCTGTAACGAGTTCTGAGGCAGTCTTGGCATTCCTTACTTCATCGAACCCCTCAAATTGGTGATAACCTGAACCTTGGAGGTCATTTCGAGTAGACACTCGACCCCTTGAAGCTGATCAAATAAATCAACAATCCTCTGGGAGCTGATAATCGGTTCTTCCCTCGTTAAGTTATTCAATCCTCCCGTAATCAATGCACATCCGGAATGATCCGTCCTTCTTCTTGACAAACAAGACCGGAGCTCCCCAGGGTGAGGAACTGGGTCTTATAAAGCCTTTATCGGGACACTCTTTCAGTTGCTCAGATAAAACTCTTTCATCTCGGAAGGCTGCAATACGATAAAGGTGCCCGTGTCTACAGGTGGCATGCACCCAGTTACCAAATCAATTTGAAACTCCACTTGTCGAGTCGAGGAATGAAACCGCCGACAAGTCCTCAGGAAATACTTCAGGAAAGTCTTGAACTATTGGTACGTCCTCAAGTCGCTTCTTCTCCGACTTGTCTTCAACCTCTTTTGCAGTGATATGTGCCAAAAAGATAGGAAATCCTTTTTCCATGTACTTCTGCGCTTTAGTGCACGAAATGATGTTTAATCGTGTCACATTTCCCTGAGTACTTCCATCACCGTGTATGATTAAGGTTCTATTTCTCCAGGGGATGTGAACAATCTTCTCAGCACATACAATGACCGCTTGGTACTTCGCCAACCAATCCATACCGATTATAGCATCAAAACTACCAAGTTCTACAGGCATTAAGTTTATGTTGAATGGGTGATTTAGTAAATTCTCTAATGGCGAGTAAATTTGATAGCGAATTGTCCTAGGGCGACTAGTGATGTGTCTCGGCTTAGGATTTGATATAAGATGATGCCGACTTTATAGTAAGACGGGATGTGAAGGTCCATGCTTAGTTTGAATAGGGTTACTAATTCGATTTCAAAATAAACGCTTTCCGATGAATAAACGCACATAAAACAAGATATAACATTAGAAAATTATTTTCTTAACAAAGAGGTTTTTTAAGAGTGACTACTCCAGCACGGCATGGAACCTTCCTGAAATTATATCATAGTTGATCAAGCCATGTATAATTAGACTAACGATTCATTGCTCATATTTCGTCAAAATAGCTGTTATAATTTTCATGATAATCTAAGAGTATTTGTAAGAGTAAAATAAGGAACATAAGTTAATATTTACGAAATTCTCATAATACGATTATTTGATATAGATCATTTAAAAATCATTCGAACAACTGAAATTTAATAAAAACCATTAGAACTCCTGGAGATAAAGTCTATGATATTATCAACTTAGTATTTATTAGGCGAAAGGCTAGACCAACTTTTCTCTTTTAAATAGCTTGGATCTCATCTTTATGTTGTGAGGGTCTGATGTCCGTTTCCCCTCCCACCCTTCACCCGCCCCTTACAGCACCCCCTCCCCCCCCTCTACCTAAACCACTCCTTCCACCACCCGATCCGTTTTTCCCCCGGTCCACGCCTCTCACTCAAAACCCTCCCTCGCTTATCGGCCCCCCCCCCCACTCTTTCACTTCAACCACGCCCCCACCCACCAGTCACCCATCCCCTCTCCCCCCCCCTCTCTCTCCCCTCCTACCACTTCACTCCACACGCCCTCGTACGCCCCCTCTCCCCCAATCCCCTTCCTGTCCCCTCCGCACCATCACTCCCTTTCTCCGCACCCTCACTCCTCTTCACCCCCCTTCCTCCCGCTCCATCCCTTCCTCGCACTCTACCTCCCTCCCTAAAAAACTACGACTCCTCCGCTCCCACCTTGTCTTCCCACCTTAGAACCTCCTTTCCTCCTCCCCCACAGTTCTTATCTTAAGGAATGCACCACTCATGTGCTCTAGTACCTCCAAATTTGGTTTTTTATGACTTCGGTTCTTTCCCTCTGGGCAATCCCCTCTTTGTAGTGTCCTTGATTCCCACAATCATAACAATTAGCCATTTTGACTTGTCCCGTGCCTCTTTGGTGGTTAGTATATGGTCATTTGTAGTCTCCACTACAGTTATGGACCAGATGGCCCACTATGTTGCACTGTGGAGCTTGTGGATGACAAGTGGACATCATGATGTAATGAGTTGCATTTTGGACACAACACTTGACCCGCCGTAATATTTCTTATCTCCGTGCTCGGTAGCTTAAGCTTTGCCATTAATTTGCCTCTGTTCGAACTGTTGTTTGGTTCCTGATGTCCTTGAAGTGTTATTCAATTTCCTCTTATTCTACCAGCCTGGCATATGGAAAGAGAGCTGATCATTTTGTTCACACTTTTCTGAAACTTCACTATTAGAACACTTACTCTTAAGTGTCTCAGACTTCCACACTATACAACAGGCGTGTGTTCGTTGATTCCTAGCCAAGTCAGTAGTATTCCACACTCCCGGTCGATTGGTCAACCTTCTTGCAATTTCCTAGCCCTTGTAAGTACATTGCCCATTGAGTTACCATTCCCACTTTCTCTTGTTTTAGCATTCCCTGCTACCTTGCATCTTGTTGTTCTGTCTGCTTATTACTTATGGGCCATGTTTGTTTTCGTCTCATAAATGGCAATAGCCCTCGACTAGCATGAGCCACTCGCCTCGTCATAACGCCGCTCAATTTCCTCAAACACTCATACCCTTGATTCACAGTTTTCATTGTTTCCATGAAATTCACAGGAAACGAAAAATGGTATAAGAAGTTTCATCAAGGGACAATCATGACACTTTGTGCTCCCAACAAGAGGTAAGGTGAGACCATGATAGAGCATAGATATATAGATAACCGCAACCCTTGCATAAATAAATCCCTATCGTACAATAGCATAGACATAACCAAACAACGAAAGTTAATACTTAAAAAATGTGTTTACATAGTTAAAACAGTACAAGCTTTTTATTTAACACTACCAACACCGAGTATTACTCAAGTTAGTAGAAAACAAAATGAGACTACTCTGACAAATCTATTTGTCTATGGCCAGGTGCCCTCTGCAAGATTCTATATGCTAGACTCTTAATGTTATCTTTAATGACACAACATTCTCTGGTGGTGGTGATTATGAAGTTATTGTAGGCAGCAAACTCGGTAATGCCTGCCCTTAGCAAATGGTGATCATGTGATTATTGGTTAAATAGACATCCGTACTGTACTGGATTTGTCTCAAAAGATAAGATGATAATTGGTGTGGGTGGCCTAGGAGTCAGAACTCATCAGTCTTAACTGCCTCTGCATCCTTAGTTTGAGGGGCTAGGACATCCGTAGGAAACTTGTAATGGAGGTCGACTGGAGCTAGGTGCTCCTCCTCCTTCCCGTCCTCCTCATCCTTCTCAACATCATCATCATCGTTATCATCATCAGATGACTCATTATCATAATTGTCTCATCCGTACGACAGGAATGTCAGCAGAAAGGATCCTCCTCAGGTTCCTTATCCTCTTCCGGATTAGAGTCGTGTAAATGTAGACTGGTGATATAGCTGTAGGTGAGGCAATCATCAGATAGAGGCCTGATCCTTCATTAGTTCCTCTAGCTCCACATCAGAAGCTCAATGGAATCTCAAGGCTCGGAATTAATATAAAACAGACATGTAGGAAATCACTAATAATGAAAACAAACCGCTTGCAGCAGCAAAACTTAACTATATAATTATATTATATAAGGCTGGCATGGTAAATACGATTATGCACATATGGCATAAATGAGGATTGGTCAAATAGTATCAAATTCGATAGCTTAATGTTTAGTGTAGCGCTAGGAACCTACGAGCTTATCGTACGTACCTTGCTGTAAAGAAATATCCCCTATTTATATAAATAACCCTTATATAAATAATTGTAGAGTTGCGCGAAAGAATGCAAACTCATACTTTGTATATATACAATATACCCTCATAGTAAATACGTACTATAATATAAACACGTATATCAATAATGAAAGCATCTAGTCCCACTTAAAGCAATCCACTAGTGTGTCATGAAGATCTAGAAAAACTAACTAATACAACCTAACTAGTGTGTTTCCCATAAAATAACCCCTTTTTATGAATGCAATGTTTGAAAATGGTTATAGTCCAGCAAAAACATTTTGAACTGGTTCTCTATAACCTTGGCTCTTGATACCAATCTGTAACACCCCCAAATTGGGTCGCAGCGGAATAAGGGTCCGGGGCGTGTTACTTCTCAGATCTTCAACACAAGATATATATAGAACGACCAAAAAGTCGTTTGAAAATGATACATAGGAATTAACAAAGTAATTGTTACATAAGCCCGAACTTACTTGTTCACCTTGATCAATACAAAGAATTCAGCCCTAACATAATAAAAAAAATGAAATGCGACAAAATCTCTAATGCATGACATCCAAATCAAAACCACCAATGTATCCATCGCACCTCGTGCTTATTGATTCCCTGAAAAACATTGCTTTAAAACATTGCTTTAAAACATCAACAATAATGTTGGTGAATTCATAGGTTTGATAAATCATATATTGTAGGACCACAAGATCTCCCAAGTGTATGATAATGCAACAGATGCAGACATCATATAAATGTAATTACGTTGCTCTAATGCTCATGACACTGTAGCGAGCTTGACGTGTATGATGCCAAATTAATGGCCTAACATTGCCCGGGTTATAGTTCTAATCTAAAACGCCGCAACATCCTATATTGCGACATGGTATAGACGTCGTTCCCTAATGAATAGCAAATCACCACGAACGGTTGTCAAACCCAATAGATCATTTAAAACATTCCGCTTGCTCGTAATTAACATTCATTATTAATAAGGCTCAGATTGGGTTATTCTACTTAGGCAACATTTAATCATAATGTGAAACAACCCCTTGTGTCTGTTGTAAAACATTGTCATATTTTCACTCCCAAAAACTTTGTGAAACAAAAGCAATGTAAAAACTAGGGGCGATTGAACACCTTGAGGTGTAGCAATACCAAGTGTAACAAGAATTAGTAGCATCACTCAATCGATCTAGAATGCAACCTATTTAAATTAAGAGTCCGTATAAGTACTGAGTAATTTAATTCAATAACATTGAATAAAATACCTATAGTTGTTATAATCGTAACCTATCGTTCTGAAGCTATCATAATTAAAGAGGTCATGGACATGACCGTACGAGAGGTAGGACACTTTAAATCGTAAATCCAAGCAACTCGTCGAAACGACCATCCAAAGAGGCCTCATTAATGAAACTCCCTAGTATATAGTAACTTTGATAACCGCATATAAGTATACATAGTTCAAATCACCAACCTAATGATTTTGGTAAAAATGTGTTTATAATAAAAAACGTTAAAATTATACCATGTTTAAGAAAAACTAGTTCATATACTTTTCGTTTTAAGCCCGATTTTGCCGATTCTTTTCCTCATCTTTTCGTATTAGGAATGAGTTTACATAATTTGACATTTTCGATATTTTGACCCTCTGGTGAACAGTAACTTTTACTGTTCACATCAGACGTGACTTTTATTTAAATCGTATTCGTTGTCGTAAAACCCGTAAATGTCGTATTTTATTCGTTATAGCTCCGTTTTTAACGATTCTTTCGAGGACGTTCTCGTTTTTGAAAGTTCTATAATTTTATGAGGTTTACAAAAATATAACTTTCTGTCATGAATAGTAACTTTTATAAAAATAGTTTTATAAAAGTATTAATTGTCGTAAACTTGCGAAATTCATAACTCGTTCGTTATTAATTGAAAAATTACGATTCTTATCATTTTGGAATCCCAAAAATATGTATTATTTGTTAAAAATATCAACACTTGCTGTTTATACAATTTTTATAAAATGTTTTTATAAAAATTCTTTTACGACTCCGTTTAATAGCGTATAACTTGTTTTTACCGTAACTTTTTCGTTATTAATCCGTTTAACAAGTTTCTTACTTTTTCGGAATCGTCGTGAAATGTATTATCTTATAAAAATATAAAATAAGTATATTTTTAAGACACTTTTGGACAGAATGTTTAACTAACATTCATAAGTCCATTTTTGACCTAGTTTTTATGTTTTAACCCACTTTAAGTACTTTTTAAAAGCTTAATTAAGATTGTAAAATACTTAGGTATCCATTTATAACTTCATATTACTAACCATAAAACATGTGTATAAGTTCATAAAACTATATTTACAAGAAAATTCCAAGTTTACAAGTTAAACATGTCCTAATGGTGATTTCACTATATAAATATCACATATGCATATAATCATATAAATGAAAAGTTAAGGGCTTAAGATAACCTTAATGAGATGATGAAGGATGATGAAAATAAGTGTTAAACCCTTGTTTAGACTTTAAACCCAAGATTATAACCAAGAAAACCCTAGTTTCCAAATGAAAACCCAAATCTTGATTTCTTGCTTCAATACTTGCAAATAATTAATCAAGGCTTCAAAATACTTTGAGGTATCTTAGATATGATATGAGAGTGTATGAAAATAGGTTATATAAATTTTGTATGGATTGCGTTAGAGGGGTGTTTGATGCCGTAGCATACAAAGAGAACAAAGGAGGGATTTTTGTTGAATTTTGGCTAAGTGTTACTTGTATGACTTCTCTTACTAGATACATGTATATATATGGTGCAAGTCTTAGTCAAGGAGACAAGGTAAGGTCTTAGGGATGGGTCATGGTCTTAGGGATGGCCTTGGTCTTGGTCTTGGTCAAAGAGACAAAGCATGGGCTAGACATTAATGAGTTATGTTGTACATTGACCAAAATGGTAAGATTTTCTTTATATCTTTGTATCAATTGCCATAAATTCGGCATAAGAGTGATATAAGTGAGATATTTTTGTAACTTTTATGTATTGGGTATAAAAGTGGGTATTTGTTGAAGCGTAGAAAAGTTTTGGTGGTTCCGGGAGTGCCTAAACGCAATTTATCGCGAAACGTATACACTTTACGTATCCGATAAAAATAAAATGAACAAAGTTAATAATTATCCTCAAAATAATTACTTAACCCTTGTTTGATGTAAACATTTAATTGTTTGATGCCCGTTTACATTGAACGCTAATTTTTAGCTTACGCGATTTAGCTTAACATTTATGATTTAAAGCAAATGCGTACAATACAAAAGGTACATTGCGGATTTATCGACGTCGTCAATGTCTTGAAAACACAGGGTGTTATACCTAATGGCAGCATCTGTCGCAGCTTAGATTTCTTTAATCAAATTGGAATTTTCTTCATGTCTCTTTGTTGATTCACTCATGAATTTTCTCAGGGTATCTTCCATAGATTTCCTTCACTCTTGGTACGAAGGATTTGCGTTATTCCTCTGATAGCACCCTGGAGTTGTTGCTTTATATACCCCTCCTTGAAAAGGTCCACCAAATTGCGTGTAGTAAGCTTCTTCAAGAGTTTTTCCTTCCTATTTGAGTGGGCAATCTTTGGTGTAATGGGGTCCTTTGCATTGTTTACATCCTACTTGAGCAGCATAAACTTTTTCATTTACCTTTTTGATTTCTCTTCCAAGATTGTTTAGTTATGCTTGTATAGCAGCCAATCTGTTAGAAGTTTCAGTACTTCTGACTCTTGATGATCCATTGTGCCATTTTTGAGAGTATTTAGCCATTTCTTGGATGGCTATTTTTGCGTCAGCGATAGTTTTTGATGGTATGGCACCTCTTGAATCAAGAATTTGTCGAGTTGGAACATCTAATCCATTATAGAACAAGACTACCTCCTGCAACTCTGTTAAATAGTGTTAAGGATACTTCATCAATAACTCTTTAAATCGTTCCCAGGCTTGATAAAGGTTTTTGTCTGGCTCTTTTTGAAAGTTGTTGATTTCCTCCATTTTCTTTGCAGTACGAGTAGGTGGGCAATATTTGCTAAGAAACTTAGTCTTCAGATCTTCCCAGGTTGTAATCAAACCAGTTGGTTTGTTTCTTAGCCAACGACTTGCGGCTTCAGTTAGGGACATGAGGAAGGCTCTAAGCATCACTTGGTCTATAGTAATATTAGGAATGTGAAATAAATCCACGATCTCAAGAACTTTCTCAATGTGTTCGTTCGCATCTTCATGATCCGAACCGCTGAAGGTGTTAGTACGTAGTTCCTTGAGAAATTGGCCCTTTAGTTCAAAGTTATCTTTGTCTTTAATTTTGGGCCTAGCAACTCCCGATCCATAGTCAGCTCGGGTCTTGCTCATGTACTGCTCCATAGTTTCTGCCATTGTTTTCGCAACTTCTTCCTCCGAGTATTCTTGGTCAGAAAGTAAATTGAAATCAGGCGATCTCAATTCGTCAAGACTTAGTGTCTTGAAGTGTCTCCTAGATGATCGAAATTCTCGTTCAGGTTCTTTATAAGGTGTGAATAGTTCGTTACCTGAGCTCCTTGTCATGCACTACCAGAAACAAGGATAAACAATTAGTAGGATGGGCTCTTTTAGGATAGAAAATTTTTTAGCACGGAAATTAGATACGAAAACTTAGGTTCTACTTCTGTTACAGATGATCGATACGCCATATCCAATGGAAGTAGATACGCCGTATTAATCAGTTGAATGAATACGTTGTATTGGACAGAAAGTTGGATACGCCGTATCCAATAGAAGTGGATATGCCGTATTCAGTTATCGACAAGAATAGTGTATTAAGAAAAATAATTAAATACACAAACAATTAAACACACATATATACAGACAAACAATTAAGCTAACAAATATACAAAAATATATAGAATATACAAGAATATACACTAATCTAATTTACACTACTCCTAAGGGTTAGATCTAATCTAATGTTAAAAACCAAAATATCAAATAAAAATCAAGATTAATTTTCACTCTTCGGCAACGGCGCCAAAAACTTGGTGCAGTCGTTGTGTGGTATATATTTAAGATGTTTCAAGTTTTAAATTTATATTTTGCCGACTTAACGCATAAACGCCACTTCAAACGAAGCTAAAATGTGAACCACGTTCATCAGTGGTAGATTCGTGGGGTTAAAAAAGTTAGGGTGTACGAAACACTTTAAATCGAGGTTAAATCTCTCAGTTTATTTATATTTTGGTTATCTAATCTATGTTAAATCTAATCTGAGTCAAAACTATGCTAAACATATGTTAGTTCTAATCCTAATTCTAACAGGTAAAAAGGGGTTTCAATCTAAGAGACTGGCACAGGTTGGTCGGTGACTACAATCAATTCAAGACACTTTAACCCACATAAGCTAATTAATAGAAGATAAAAGAGCGGTCGAGCCTTATATAAGAAAACTGTATTAACCATTATATCCGATAAGACAAGTTGGTTTGTTTATATAGTCTAATTATTTCTTTCTCTCGGAGTGTCATATCAATTCATAAGACGATAGGGGACTTCTTCCTAAGACCTAGACACATTAATTCTGTCACAATTAAAGCATCCGCATAAAGCATCCTTATTTGCTGATTATAATCTATCTTAAGGATTAAAGCAATGGTGATCTTGTTAAACCCTAGCTCATAGAGACTTTACCCACTTACTGCTTAATGGCAATTTATACACTAGTAGTCCACTTGTCCAACTATCCAATGGAATCAGAACATTATTTGTTGAATTATCTAGGTTCACCTTCTAGTCAACACGTTCAATAAACCAAATGGCAATATCCAATTAACTAGTTAAGCCCGAAGCGTATCCTAGACACAGATTTAGCAGGACAATATTTGTGATCCTATGATTCTAGATGTATAAATCACTATATGGAGAGCTATCCCGGTATCTAGATTACTTGGTCCGTATCACTAGATCCAGTTGAATGATAGGTCGCATACAAAAGCACGTAAACAAGTATAAATTGATAAACATAAACAAGCATGCAACGATAA
The DNA here is from genome assembly GCA_026074375.1 of Tanacetum coccineum. Lineage (NCBI taxonomy): Eukaryota > Viridiplantae > Streptophyta > Magnoliopsida > Asterales > Asteraceae > Tanacetum > Tanacetum coccineum. The sequence continues at coordinate 42,067 of BQNB010013863.1, forward strand.
ATTAAGCAATCAAGATATAAACAAAACCAAACATTCAGATCTTCATAATAATGGCTAATACCCGAAGGTATTAGCCTTCAAACATCATAATTAATACAAGAGTAATTGTTTTAGCCAAGGTAAACTAACCGAGTTAACGAATGATACCAAAAACTGAATGATTACAAAAGTATAAGAAATTACACGTTGTCTTCTAAGGATTGGAATGTGTTGCAAGACCTCTTCTGCTCTTTTTCTCCTCTAAAACTCAACTTTTGTGGTTTAGGTATCGAGAATATGATTTAGCACACTTAAAACTCATTTTTGAGTTTTGTATTTATAGGGTCTAGAAGTCGGTTCAATACGGCGTATCCAAGGGATTGGATACGGCGTATTAGAGTTTCTTGGAGTAAGGACCACATTTGATATCTTCCAGAATATTCACATACTGTATCTTTAATACGGCGTATTGACTTCTTATGGATACGGCGTATTGAGCTTCATTCCTTTGTGGTCTTTGGTGAGTGGAGGCACGGATACGCCGTATCTTCCTTGATGGATACAGCGTATTGGTCTTTAGAATAGTAATCTTCAAAATATCTTCATTTATGCTCCAAAATGCGCGCCTTTTGCTAATATTCACCAACTACTCCATAATTACTGCAATTCTCAAATATAAATGACTAAGTAACAATTCTTTGCAATAATTATATAAAATGGGTTAAATACATGGGATAAATGATGCTATAAAATAGACGTTATTTGATGTCATCAGAGATGTACTTATTTGGGGAGTTTTACTTACGTAACTATATGTTTCTTTATACTAAAACATTTACTAGATATGTACTTTTTTTTATAAAATCTATATTGTAGTAGCAATAACGTTTAGAAGTATACAACTGGTAATTCTATTTTAATTACAATCACACTGACTACCAATAAAGTTTAGAATCCAATCATATGAAATACAAACTTCTGTGTCGCCTTATTGTTATAGTGGACTTAAGTTACTGCAGTTTAACAACTAGGGTAATATCACATTCAGGCTTTGTTAACTTCAAATGATTGGTTCACCAAACACAAACAATCCTAAGCTGGTATAACAAATAACATAAAACACATATTACTACAGTTAAACAACTAGGGTAATGTTACATTCAGGCTTTCATTACTTAAAACAACCCCAAGCTGGTACAATAAATAACAGATAACGCATAAGTACTCTAGCATCTTTAAAAATCCCCAACACGTTTAAACCCGTCAACAGAATGTGGAAATATAAATACACGTCATACAACAAGTTACACTTCTGGTATACACATATCGAATCTTAATCACCATCTAATTACTAATTTATTCTTCTCTTTGAAAGTAATTAGTATACACTGATGAGAATTGGTGTATACTAATTACGCGTCAACCTCGGTATATGTATATCAGGAACTATTAGTACAAAAAGTATGGATTGCTAAATGGGATGAACCAGGGGGTAGGATACGATGTTGATCTTGTACTAATCCAAGTAGTGAAGTGGCGATGTGCACAAATGAGAGTAAACCGTTAGCCTTACCGCGGGGCGGACCCTACGATTAAGCTCCGGCGTGAGAGTAAGTATACATGTTTTTCAGAGAATCAAAGAATGTCAGAGTATGTGTGTGTACTAATGATAAGATAGAATGTACCTTTTTGGGGTGTGAAACGACCCCTATTTATAGGCAAGCCCAACATTAGGGTTTCCTAATATTTCGCTTGCGACTGTTAGTAGCCGGAGTGGGTCCCTTGTCGGGAAAGGGTCCATGTGTAATCGTGTCTGCGGACGTGAGTATCCTTCCGTAGCCCGTGTTTGTCCGCAGAGGTGCAACGGGTGCGGCTTTAAAAGGTACTCACGTGCGTCTTTGGAATATCCGGAGCGTGACCCTTGTCAGGCTTAGTAGTCCGGCTATTTGTTGTATTGGGTCAGGGCCCATATGTGCATATTATGAACTAAGCCCAGTAAGCTTGGTATTCATACTATCCGTCATCAAGTCCCCCCAGTCTAGTTCGCTTATTGTGCGCGGTCAATCCTTCCGTAGCCCGTGTTTGTCCCGTCGCGAGGTGCAACGGGTGCGACTTTAAAAGGTTATTACTCCACGTGCGTCTTTGGGTGTTATCCGGAGCGTGACCTTGTCAAGGCTTAGCTAGTCCGGCTATTTGTTGTATTAGAGCCAGGGAGCCCATATGTAGCATATCTATGAAACTAAGCCCAGTTAAGCTTGGTATTTACTATCCAGTCAAACAAGGTCCACCCAGTCTAGTTCGCTTATTGTGCTGTTGGTGGGACAATTATAGCGTTGCATGTGAGCGTTGCTAGACTTGAGTTCCGGTGTCTTCATTTTTTCTTTTGTTCCTATCTTGTTCCGCGTCTTTTGCGTCGTTTTGGCAGTTTGTCGTTGGTTACGTGGGTTCTTCGTGTCCTTTCATCTTCTGCGTGATTTGACCGCCTGGGTCCCACATCCAGCTGTTATCATTATCTTTTTACTTTGCCTTTGTGCCGTTGATTGGGAAGTGTCTTGGCACGTGTCATTATCTTACCTTTACTCGAATTAAATATACCATGGGTATAAATAGTCGTTTCATGCTTCACTGTTCCTTTTTTCATCTCTTTCACCTTTCCACCATTGTTGATAAACTTCAAGGTTTTTTAGTTGCACAGCATCTCCCTTTCTAGAACTTCGTCTACATTCAGGTTAACTGCTCTACTTCTCTCTTGTTAGTATGAGTAACATCACATCTATTAAATGTGTTCTTACCCAAGAACATCTTAATTCTGTCTGTTCAAAATATTTTGTTCCGGAGGAAGTTCACCCTCAATTACCGGGTCCCGATGACACCATGCATGAAAGGCCGGCTGGCAAAGTTGGAATGTATACCCGATTCTTTCATTACGCTAACTATCGTATTCCATTTTCTAACTTTTTTGTGTCTATTCTTATTCACTTCCGCATTTCGTTCTCCCAATTGTCCGTTTTTGGTTATGCCAAGGTTTCTCATTTCGAGATCCTGTATTGTGTTTGTAATATTGAGCCCGTCGTTGGTTTATTCCAATATTTTTACACGCATAACTATAAGAACGGTTGGTTCGGATTTACCAAGCATCCCAATTTCCGTGCTTGTTATTCCAAGAATTTAGACTCTGTGAAGAATTGGAACGACCACTTTTTCTGGGTGGATGAGTTTATGGTTCCCGCTAATACTCGGTTCAATTGGTTTTCTGGTTCAAATGTTTCTAAAGATCGAGCTCCTACCGCGTCTAAATATAATGTGGAGCATGCTGCTATTCTTATTACTCATGCCTCTCCGTTCCTTAGGTTCACGGAAGAGTTTCTTTGCTGGGTTGGCATAAGCCGTAATTACTTTCTCATTAAAGATACTTATCCTCGATTTGAGTATGAGAGCGGAGAGGGTGGGTATTCTTTTCCGCATATATGCTGATTACTTTTGCCTTTGATTTTAACTTTCATATATGTGCTCTCTTTTTCCTTGTTATCTTTTGTAGAGATGGATTTGAATGCTTTCATCCGGACTGCTGATCCTCGCAAGGTAAAGATTGTTGAGCGTGCGAGGGCTGAGAATGAGGAGCCTATCGTGACTGTGGCCAAGCACCGTACCGTGACCCCTCTTCCAACTTTAGTTGTTCGCCCTTCTGGGGATTTGTCGGAAAGTGTTGAAAGAGAGTTTGGCGAAGTTGTGAGTGGTAGTGCAGGTAGAGGCTAGGAGGATGCTTATGTTGGTGGTTATAGTGATGCTGAGCATATTGTGCCTGTCACGGCTGGTGTTGCCACGAAAACCAGGTCATCTAGGGCTAAGCGTCCAAAGAAAAAGAGAGTTGCCCATGAGAGCGGGGATACTCCCGCCGCCACTCATCCGCCTAAGAGATTGAGGGCAGATTATGGAAACACTAGTGGTTTCGTTATTGGAGGTAAGTCTCCTGGTGTACTTAACAGGTTTCTTCGAGCTTCTCAGCTAATAGTAGAACAAGGTGTCGCTGCTCTTCCTACCTTACCTTTTAATACTTCATCTGTGACAGCTTTACCTTTGGAGGAGGGCGGAGGTCATACCGATTCCGCAACTGCCTCTACCCTGCGTACTGTAGGTCCTTCTGAGAGGTTTGTGGTTCTATCCGATTCTTCCCATTATTCAAGTGCTAAATCTGCGGATGCTGAGGTTGATTCTTTAAACAGATCTGCTGCTCTGGTGATGACCGCGGCCACCACCGTAATAACCTCTGTCTCTGCTACCGCTACTACGGCCGTTGCTCTTACTGATTTTAACAAGGATAAGAATGTGCCTACTTATTTTTGCTGTTTCTAGCTCATCTGAGAAGACAGATCGCACGCTTAGCCTTTTTGCAAGTAGGTCGGGTAGTGATTTTGTTGCTGGGAGTATTCGTGCGGAGGGGGATATAGACACTAGTTTGCAGGAAGTCTACATTCCTGAGTGGACCGTGACTAAGGGTTTTGAACTGAATGATGGGTGGTCTTGTGCTAATATGATCGATCATTTTACTCCTCCCGCTTACTTCAAAACTGTTCGCGGAATGGAGCATGAACAATTATTTGCTGAGTTTAATGTGTCTGCCGCACGCAACTTGAGTTTGAGCTCTAAGGTTATGATGCTTGCTGAGTATAACATTTTGGAGAAGAGGAAGTGGAGATACCTTGCTGAGGAGAGGAATGATCTGCTATAAGTAAAAGATAAGGAGATTGAGGAGTTAAAGTCTTAGTTGTTGCAAGCGAGGGATGAGTCCATGGAGGTGTGTAACACCCCCAAAAATGTGTCGCAGCGGAAATATGTCTGGGGACGTTACTTCATAATACACCAGCTCAAGATACAAGAGAACGACCTCTAAATGTGTCGTTTGTAAAACAATCTCGTTAATTTTCTGAAATCAAAATAATAGTTGTCCCATAATTGCATCACCATGAAAAACTTGAATGTAAAGACTCCAATGCACATCAAATAATCCAAGCATCTAATTCACCTGAGAAAAACATGCTTAAAAGTGTCAACATTAAAGTTGGTGAGTTCATAGATTAGTTTAAATATGAATGTAAGTTTCAACAAATATATTTATCCACTGTGTCATCACAGTACCATGTAAAATATTTATAAAATATGCACGACCCATTTTATGTTACCAAAAGTACCAATCTTATCCCAAAGATTTTTATAAATAATGCATGATAAATTTAATGTCACCAAAATGTTCCAAGTATGTATTTGTCGGGGGCCCTGTAGTCCCAACGTGATCCGACATGTTATAACGTTCGTTCCCAGTGATAGCTAGTCACCCGAACGGGGGTTGTCAATCCCGAATAGATCTATTTTATATCATTCGCGTGGACATCACGCTATAATGTTCGTTACCTGCGATAGCTTAATCACCCGAACAGGGATCCACACCCGAATAGATCTATTTCATAACATTCGCGCTCACCCTCCAAGTGATTTACAGTTCATGACGCTGTGACGTAGACTTGTTGTATGTACCCGATTCGGGCAGTGATACAAATAATGTGTTCCCATCATGGGTGTTCCCTCCAAGAACACCCGGGCATGTAATGCTTGTTGGCCCCGCAGGCGCCAAACAAATCGTAATCCGAAAATCATTTCAAATGTAAAGTATGCATTTGTGACCAAAAATAAAGTCAAATAATGTATCCCATAGCGAGCTATGCAAATAAGTATGTAAACCAATTTGAAATCAATCATGTAAATGTGTTTGTAATGAATTGCAAAATCAAGTATGTAAACCAAGTGTGTAGAATAGTATGTAAAAGATATTGTAAACGAATATGTAAACAAGTTGTATTGAGCATGTATTCTCCCCCGAGATTTGTAAAGTAAATGTAAAACAAGTGAAAGAGGGGCTATAAACTCACATCGATGATGAAGAACGATTTGGCGGGAATGCGCACAATAAACGCCAGACAAAACGGAAACTGGAACGGCTCTACCAAGAAGTTGCAACTAATCTTAACGCCTAGTCCCACTAGCCTAAGATAATGTATTTGGGTTTCCCGATGAATGAGCACGTCAACGTGACATGTTGGTAAAAGATTTAGATTTAAAGTTGTAATAGTTTGGTGGTTGGTTAAATAAATAAATCAAAAAGTAAATGTAAGGTGTGTAATACATTCCGTATGTATTACATAATGGAAATTGACCGAGTATATAATTCATACCGTGAATTATATAACAAGATACACAACCCAAAGAATAACTCGAAGCGTATATAATACGCGACATGTGTTACCTCTAAAAGGTGACAATTAAAATAAAATGGTTGAATTATATAATACTTTCCAAGTATTATATAAGAAAGATGATAAAAGTAAATGAAACTAAATAATTCGACACACGCCCGGATATCCCCAAATGATTTAGTAGAACGTTTCTTTATAAAAATAAACGCACGTTTTAAAGTTATAAATCATGCACATTATGTCTTTAAAGTTTTCACAAAGGTTATGATGTAAATTTCCAGTCGACAATTATAAAATATAAAATAATCTTTTATAATCTAGTATATTGTTTCTTTGACGGTTTGCTAAAATAGTTATCCCATTTGAAAAGTATAGTTTCCGTTTGTTTATCCGGTTATTGAAATATTACAAACTAACAACCTTAAATTTTATATAACTTAATCCTTTTTCAATCTATTTGTGTTGCAAACCCAAACACACCCCTTAAGGTTATTATAATCGCAAAAGTAAAGATAATAAATAAAGTATTTATTTAACCATTTCCACCATTTAGATCCGGTTTTAATATTTATAAAATCTTAAAAATTTTATTAATCGATTTGTATAAACCACTCGCAACCTATGTTGTTAAACCCAGATTCAAACACCCCTTACGGCTGTTGACCGCAATTCCAAACGCACCCGAAGGCTGAACCAAACAGCCCTATATGGGCTGTTCCCAGAAACAAACACCCCTTTGGGGCTTTTCCCACAGAACCAAACACGCCCTTATGTGTTTTCCGTCGCAACCAAACGCGCGTCATGGCTGTTAAACAGCCATCCAAACACACCCACTGCTGCTGTACCCTAAACCAAACGCCCCATTTGTGTGGTAACCTTAATTCAAACGCACCCTGATTGGTGTTAAAAAGAACCAAACGCACCATGGCTGTTTCTCAGCCAACCCAAACGACCCCTTTTGTTGCAAACCAAACCCGACACCCTTGTGGTGATAGGCCCAACCCGACGCACCCATAGGTTACTTATACAAAACCACACGCACCCATGGTAACATGGCTGTGGTGGTAGCGAGGTGGAGATGGTGCGGTTGATGGCGGTGGTGGCGCGTGGTGTAGAGATGGAGATGAAGGTGGTGGTGGTGACTGGAAAAATTGCCTGGGCGGCTTCTGAGATGATATTGTTGATGGAGGGTGGTGTCGAACTCGGTTGATTCGAGTGGTGTGGTACTGTAGTCGTCGGTTTATGGGTTCGCCGGAGTTGGGCCGGAAATTTTCGGGGCGCGGAATGGCGAGAGGGGAGGCTAGGGTCATCACTTTGTGTATATGTAAAAAAAAATGATACCCTAATACATATATATATGGAAGATAAAGAAAAAATGTGACAAGTCTATTATAGTTGAGGGTTGAACTTGTAAATATTACCACAGGGATCTAAAGTGTAATTTTTGAAATATAACGGTTCGGGTCTCATTTGGACTAGTGAACGGATGATTCAAAAGACGAAACTCGTGCCATTTTTTTCCAAATCATTTTTCCGATATAAATGAGTATTCACTCGACTTAATTTTTGTAAACGTTTTATAAAATTTATTTAAAACGTTTATTATTTATTTTGTATATCTCCGATAAACTTTGTTCGAAAAATAAATTTTAACTTTAATAATTGCGTTTTTAACAAACGTTTTTGGATAACACGATAATTAATTTATTAAATATTTTTATTCAATAAATTATGATAATTACATATAAATTTAATTATTTTGGGTCGGTACGCGTTGTGTTTAAAATTTTGCGAGGGCATTTTAGTCACCTTCTGACTGTTTTCGGGTCTTAGTCAAAACTAAAAAGTTGTCCGAAATATCGTTTTACATCAATTTGCTTTATGGTCCGAATCGTGAAAACGCAAATTTAGCTGTTCGTTTTTGATAAATCAACTATGAATTAATATATATCTTCTTCGTTTTCGAATCAAATAAGTTAAAATAACTTTGAAATCGAGGTGTGTAATAATAAATACGATTTATTATTGAAATATGTTCCGAAAATTACCGGATGTTACAAGTAGACTCAATATGACATCATCTACACAAGTGTGAGTTATGATCCGATGCATATTCTTATCGTCTTGGAAGAGGATGTCGTTATTTTTATATCAATCAAGTATGATTGAGTATGTAGGTTTAAGATAATATCTCTTGTTATATTTTGATATAGTCTTAAAGCTAGACAAATAAAAATCCGATTTCTTGTCCATACTTGAAAGCTTGTCAATTAGATTCGATAATAATATCAGTCATAGTTTGAATAATGAGTTGATATATATTCGAAATCTTTCTTGACCCTCACGAACACTCTTTCAAAAGAAGACACATAAAGATTTTCATAGTATGTTACATTAATCCTAAGACTAGTTGTAAGTGTGAGGTTGATGAATAATGACAAGTTAATTTCTTACTTATGGATTGTCATATGTTTTGCTTGTGCAAAAAACTATTTGTTGTTATGCATAGTATGCATAGCTTTTGACATTTTATTAGTGTATGAATGATTTTTCGAACCATTTTAATACAACACACATGTTTTGTAAAATACTATATGTTTATAAAAAGAATATAATTATGTGTGTGTGTGTGTTAGAACAATGCAAGCACAATCAAAGTTTAAAAAAAATATAATTTTTTTTACTTAAATACTAATGTATTAATATGATATTTTCTTTTGTTTAACCAACCCAAGGTCAAACAAAGCAAGACGATGAAAATATTTAGGTCATTTTGTTCGGAAGAGTGTTAATGTGTTGGAAAATACTTAGTGACTGATTTTAAATATGATATTAGGACATTATTTTTCCTCACACGTCCCTGACAAACTATTTAACTCTGTTTTTATATGAGTTATACACTCAAATAAAAAACATATCTACAGTGTTCATGTAACACTTGTAAATATAGTGATCTATGCCTATATGTAATGCACAAATAATTTTGCAACTTAACACAAGAAATCTAGCGTAGTTCCTATTAGGCATAATACGAAAAAGTAGTAACATACAAATAGCATACATGGCACATGTATTTAGATATATAGTTAGCTCAATTACAAATAGTAATGATTACTTATTAATATCTATTAACCAAGTGAAACAAAAGTTAAACATACATAATCATCTAGCATACACATAAGGATATTCATTGTCGTTTTGTGTATTAGATATAACGATGTATACATAGCTTGATTTTATTTGAAAACAAAACTAGTTTCCTCCTCATTTTAAAAATTAATCAAGACCAAGGTTTTTAAGGATAAGTTGATTAGAAATGCTCGATTTGAAAGAGAAGGTAAACTACAAGTTTTACGTTAAACCGAAACATATAGTTTTGACCACTATGTAGTATTTTGTATTTCTGACTGACTTAAGTTTAGAATAAAGACTTGAAAATAGTTTTAAATGAAACTTAGACTCAATTATCTTCAAAATGGCGGGTGGCACGACTTCTACGGACTTACGGTTGACTTTATATGATTTTTCGTAGTTTGCCAAAAACTGACAAAACAGACAGGCGGCCCCCATAAAGGTGACGGCCCCCAGATATGTTTGGCAGCCGCCCGAACATTTATAGGACCGCCACCAGTGACCCTAAAACACATTTTTTGTTCAAAATCATTTTGTAACTTAACTGTAGAACATAAGACTTTAAAAACTTGTTCCAGCACATAAATTTCATGTTTTAGACATAATTTCTACTCTTACGACTTAGACAAACATAAATTGACACTTCCAAGTTCTTTTGAGAAAATTTTCCTTCAAGCTAGTATACGAAGTATATTTAATAACAAAACTAGTATGAATCAAACAACAAAACACTTTCCATATTTAGTCTCCATTCATGGGTAATTTGATACATAGATCGTACTCTATTTTAAAAACTATTTGTTTTGAAAACTAGAGCGACATGGCTCTAATACCAATTGTGGAAACTGTAGGGGGGGGGGGGGTGAATACGTTTCCATTAAAAACTTTAAGATCAAGAATTACATCACTCTTCTACCGGCGGTCCCATATATATATATATATATATATATATATATATATATATATATATAGGGGTAGCCAAGTATATCATGGGGCCGCCTGATTTATGGGACCGCCTCTAGAAGAGGTTTTTGGACTAGATCTTTTGTATCAAATCACCAATCAAGTTTGACGTAATATGAGAAGTGTCGATCATAAGTTTACAATAGCTAAAGCATATTCTAACAATATAACCACACTCACAATATTTAGCACAAAGAGCTACACAACTTTAACTAACAAGATATACACAACCATTCACACAATCATGACTACAATGCAAGTATAAAAGTAAAGAGATAAATGTAAATAAATAAGTAAAGCGAAACAAAAGGGTAAAAAGAAAAGAAACGAATGTTGATTTATAGTGGTCGGTAACAAAGCTCTCTCCTCGTACTCTACTCCTCGAGTATCCAACTCGAGAGTTACTTCACTAATCAACAAGCTCCCTTTCGGCGGAGAAAACCTTATACCAAAGCTTACATTATTTTCTGACACTAAGATGGATGTTGAGTTCTTCTTCGGGTACAACCAAACCCGTTATGTTTTATGGCCCAACATAACAAATCTTGTATTTTATGGCCTAAACACATAAATCGCGTCGCTTACATTATTTTTCGACACTAAGGTAAATGTTGAGTTCTAATCTTAGCTAGAATCAATCTACCACTTCACCAATGTATTTTAGGTCTTAAAAAAAAAAAAAAAAAAAAAAAAAAAAAAATATACCAACCCATAATAACCCATCCAAATAGATATACATCATTTGGATCTACACACTACTAAAGATTGGAAGACATGGACTCGATCTATATGTAACAAATGTTACAAATGGACTAACTAGACTACATAACTTCGGATCTTGAAGATGATCGAAGTTCTTCTCTTGCACTTGAGGGAAGAAGGAAAGAGTAGAAGATTGGATCACATTTAAACAAGATTAAAAAAAGTTTAGTTAGTTAAATGATCAAGATTTAGAGGATATAGTCAAGATCTAGGAGAGAGAGAAAGAACTGAGGGAAAATTCGTTGTGCAAAAAGGTTGTAAAAATTAGTGGACGTGACCACTATTTATAGGAGCTGAAAAATAGCCTGTCAGGAAACGGCGGTCCCAGATATATAAGGGGGCCGCCAAATAATTAGGGTTAGCATAGGCTTAACTTAGAATTAACATAGATTAGATCTAACATAGACAACTAAAATACTGATAGACTTAGGAATTACGTTGGCGCTCTTAGTGATCGACACCCTACTTACCAACGAAGCTATAACTGATCGGGTACACTGCCCGTTAGTATTGTTTTTAGGTATAGTCGACAAAATATAAATGTAAAACTTGATAATAAATAATACCTAAACTCAACGACACATCAAGAGTTCGTAAACGCTAGTCTACAATCTCCTTGTCCGACGAAGAAGCCTCACAACTTCGCTTACACTTTTTCTCGTACAAAGCTAAATATCAGGTTCTAACAAAGGTAGAACCAACCTTACGTTGCTTACACTTTTTTCGGTACAAACTAAATACCAGGTTCTAACAAAGGTAGAACCAACCCAATGCTATCAACTTCTTTTTACAAGAATGAGGGATGAAGGTACAATGAATGAATGAAGTACAAGAATCAGCAATATGATATTGATATGATGGAGGAGACTAGCAACAAAGTAACTTGAGCTTGATCATCTCGTAGCAATATCAACAATTTCTTCTAATATGAGAATTACCTATAAATGATGAATGAAACTATGCTAGATCTAAAAATTAGAGAGATATATCAGAATATGAGAGAGATGTAAGGAAATTAGGTGAGTTAAACATGAAAAATGGCTTGCTATTATAGGTAAAAACTTGCATTGTTCATCGGTTCTCGCGGCACCTTCCTGAAAAGGTTTCGACCAGTGTAAACAAGGGAACCAGGTGACTGACGGTGTAAAACCGAATTTTGAAGGCCAAATCTCCAAAGATCTTGTGTAATCTTCCAAGATTTTATGTAATCTTATAAGATTTGGTTAAGATATGGAAATATCATGTTGATGTCATGCATGATGTAAAAATGTAAATAAAATTTACATAACTTAAAATAAAATTATAAGTAACTTTGTATAATATGTATTTGTGATGTGTGATAGATAATATAAGTTAGAAAGACTATTTGTATAGAACTTGCACATTCTATTTTCTACTTATAATGATTTTATGATTGTTATCGATAAAACAAAAGAAGATCGTAAAATAGAAATAAACGTTGTTACGGCTTATTTGTATTAACTGTCTCCCCTTTTTGTTGATGACAAAACATAAAATTATTAGAAGTATATAGTAGAATGTGTTAGATTTAAATTGGAGTCTTTTACTTCCTCCCCCTACTTTTTGTCGAAACAAAACGAGTGTCGAAGAAAAACTAACAAGAGATGCAATGAAATGAGGCAAATACACTAAATTATGTTCAATGCAAGCAATATCTATTAGAGTCGATCCGAAGAGAATCGAATGTAATGCTCCCCTTTGACGGAAGCTTCCCTAAATTAGGGTGTCAAAGAATTCAAATGGGTTTGATGCTACAAAAGAGAATGTTAGTGATTAAATAACATAAATATAAGCTCTCCCTTGCTTTCAAGAAACCTACAGACAAATATGTCAGAATAAAATTTATGAACAGGCCTCCCCTATTCAGCCGGATCCTTTTCAAAAGGGTACCGCCCTTCTTAATTGAAGGGATCCGAGTCCTGTGAAGAAAATTAGAACTTGCTTTTTAGATATGTTAGTACATATATAATCACAGATATAACAAAGGATAAGATGTACAAAGATAAGGCACAACATAACCAACACAAGTAGTGAACAAAATCCTTGTAATAAACAAAAGAACTATTTTAGTGACATTGTGTCACTTACAAATAGGTAAAACCAAGAACAAGGAAGTGTTCTTATTAAACTAAAAACTAAAAATTAAACAAAATACAATATTATTCTTATTTTCTTCCCCAAAATATCATACGGAAATTTTTGGAGGGTAAGAGTAGTGAGACGTTTGAGGATGTGATTGAGAATGAATCTCAATTTGTCGCGAAGGGCATTGACGATCACTTAGGTCCTTTGACAATGCTCATAAAACGTCTCGTAAGCAAGTGGTGGCAGAATGTCTTTTGACCACATCGGCGGAAGTTATGGTAGAAGAGGTGGTAGAGAAGGTTCCATAACATCAGTGTTGATCCCAGTTAACTTCTAATGATCGAATTCCTTAAGCTTGTTTAAGATTTAGTTATGCTAGATAAATCTAACACAACTTAGTTTAAGAAACTTTGTTTGATAATACTAAAGATTATGCGGAATCTAATCTTTAATATAAGAAGAATTCTTCAGTAACACAAAATAATATAATTTCAACAATAAAAGCTCCAATATTATTATTACAAATAATACGAATACTCTCCTAGTATTAAGGTTACAAAACCTTGAAGCTATGAATTATACGTCTAAGATACATAAAACTCTATGCCCTAAGACCTCCTTTTATACACCAAGGAGTCCTAGTCGATTTATAATATATTACTAAAACTTAGATTATTCTCAAAGATCTATTCTATAAATAATAATCCTTATCTCATAAGTAATCTTGATCTTCAAGCAATCTTTATCTTTCAGCAGTTGTAATCTTTCAGCAGTTGTAACTTTCAGCAGTTGTAATCTTTCAGCAGTTGTAACTTTGTACCAGTATCATTAACTCTTAACAAGCAGTAGTAACTTATACACCAGCAACATTAACTATGTACAAGCAGTAGTAACTACTTAGAATATTTTCTTCAATCTTCACCAGCAGTACTAACTTTACTCTAGCAGTACTAACATATACTAGCTGTAGTAACTAGCAGTACTAAGTTACACTAGCAGTACTAAGTTACACTAGCAATAGTAACTAATAGTACTAACTACTTAGCATATTTTTATTAAGATTACTGAACAGCACTAAGTTTTACTTAGCAGCAGTAACATAAACCTTAGCAGCAGTAACTTCAAGAAGGCTTTTAATCCTAACAATCCTCCCTTAAACTTGATATTCTTTTTCAAAATCTCAAGTTTATTCATTGAAAGCTTCATTAATCACCAGGAGGATGCTTCCAAACACTTCATTCAGGTACATAGCCTTCCTTAAGCTGTTCTTGACCAATTAAGATAGGCTCAATGCATATTTCACATCATAAGCAAACTTGAGGCTTCCCATCATTGATCAATCTGATGTAGTTGTGGGATTGTATGTGGATACATTTCTCAAACCAATAGTAATTAAAGTATGGACTGCATTGTTACACAATGAACTCCACAAGAATCATAAAGCTTCCAGTTCAGCACTTTAACTAATCCTTATTGATTCTTCCATACACTATCTTCAATATGATGTTCAAACATGGTCTTTAAATTAAGAAGTAAGAAATTATCCATGTAATTCACTGGCTCTGTCTTCTTAAATCTAGCTTTAACTATGCTCAAAAGAACTTCCAAGTCTTCTCTGTTAAAGTTTTTAAGCATCTTTCCAAAAGTTAAATACATCTGAGAATTACCATCTGCTCTGATAATTTGGAAAAAGCTTTTCTTCCATTCTTTGTAGATCTTGTAGTCAACAATGGTTTGAGATTTAGTAGATAAAGGTATAGCATCAATAGTTACATCATCTGGAATTATTTCCAAACATTGTTTAAGCTCTTCAGACTCTCTGTCTTCTTCCATTTTTTGCTTTTTAGAGCTTTCTTGTTTTAGAGCTTCTCCTGCTCTTTTTGAACTGCTTTATTGTGCTATATCTGCTTCAGCTTTCTTGGAACTCTTTTCCATCACTTCTGCTTTATTGGAACTCTCTTCTACTAACTTAGTTCTGTAGTCAACAAAGATGTTCACCCTTTTAAAAGCTTTGTCAAACAATTCTTGAATATTGGCAAAGGACTTATTCTTCAACCTTTTAGGCTTCCATCCTTCCATGTTTTTCAAATAAGTACACATGATACTCCTTTGTTGAGCTCTTGTTGGAGGTCTGTTCCTTTTCTTTTTTGCTCTCTTAGCTGCAAAATGTTTTCTTCTTTGCTCTAAGAATTATACAAACAATCTTGCCTTTTCTTCATCGGTCAATTCTTCTTGCTCCTGAGCTTGCAATCTTTAGGCCAACTGATAATCATCATCAATCTTAGCCTGAATATCATTCCATTCTTCAGTTAACACAACATTGACTTCATCTTTTTCCCTTGTAAGTCTCTCATATTCATCAAATTCAGCTTGTAATCTTATAGCTTCTTGTTCATCAAAACTGATTTGATATTTCTTCTTCATCTTCAAAGGTTCTTCTACCATGATTCCTTTACCCTTTTCCTGAACCTTAACATGTGATGGTTGTTGAGAAGAAACTGTTGGTGTAGTTGCTTGCTCATTTTCATGAATAACAAGCCCTTTAGCCTTGGGTCTTGTGCTAGCAGCTGTAACTGTTGTAGCAGCAGTTGTTGTTGTAATGGTACCCTGCTCTGGTTCTTGTAACATAACCTTGTCAGCCTTGGGTTTTGCACTTTTCAAAGATGCAAGTGCTTAAGCTAAAGTAACTTCATCAACACTTAAGTTCACATCTTTAGAAGCAACTTCAGTTTCAACAACCACCTCATGATCAACTTCAGTTTCGACAATCACCTCATCACCTTCAAGATCATTTACCCCAAACATATCTTCATCTCTGTGAACATTGACCAGATAAATGTCTTCATTAGCATCAATCCTCCCCTATTTAGATGCATCCTCTTCACCCAAACCTTCATCTTCAGAGGATTCAATCCTAGCTGACAGAACAACCTTGTATAATCTTTTAAGACCATGAGTTTTTGACCTATTCTTATTTTCTAGTCTCTTGACCCTCCTTTTCAAACTTGTAATCTTCTAAGCTTGAGAGGTCTTAGTTTTCTCCAGATCAATAACTTTATTTTTCAAGTTGGTACATAATTTCATTAATTCCTTTAGTTTTAGACTATCCTCATCACTTCGATGTGTGTTAACTCATGCGAGCAGTGAATCATTGGAAGTTTTAGATACATTCTCAAACCCAGTTTGAGCAATGGTGTCTTGGCGCCTGGGACCACTACATGAACTAGTTCTTATGGAACTTGGTTCTTTAAGTGTTGCCTTGGATTGGGTCTTATTGATGTTACCCCTATCCTGCTCTGCATCTAAGCTAGTAGCAGTAGTGGCGGCCCTTTCCAAACTATCATCCATCTCCTCATAGACAACCTTATCTGTAACATTATCTATAGGACCACTAGGCTGAGGTACCTCAGTGTCCTTTCTCTTTGGCTTCCTAGGTTTTTGTTTCTTTTGAGGTTGAGATGTTGATTGTTGAATAATGGTGGGTGTGTGATGAGGATCAGTAGGATTTGCTGAACCTTCACCTATTTCTTCTTGAGCTTGTACCATCATTATTGGAAATAAGGGTGTTACACTTCTAGAGAATCTTTTTCCTACCCTTTTCATGTTTCCAAAAATCTTCTTTATGTGAGAAGGCATAACATAGATCCCATTATGTTTTGACATTCTATCAACTTGTTTATTCAAAAACACTTGTACAAATGTTGGATACATTAAGAATTTTCCCATACAATCCAAGTTCTTCACCATACTTTCAAAAATGTATTTTGAAAAGTTGAACTTCTGGTTTGTAGCTAAACAGATAATTGCAGAAGCCATAGTACTACTAAATTTATTCCATGCAGTAGTCTTAGAACTTAGGCATTGCAAAATGGTATGAATAAGGAATTTCCATTGTGAGGAAAAGAATGCCTTATAGAAAGTAAGCTTCTGTGAAAGTTTCTCATACCCTATCAGTGTAAGCTATTCAAATATGGTAGCATTGGGTAGACAATCAACACCTTCAGCATCTTCCAGGTGAAGATCTCTTCTTACAGTGTATTCTGTTATGATCACTTTCTTCCCATCCACTAGGGCTTGTAACTGTACTTCCTCATTAACAGTTTTCACCTTTACAGTAGCCCAAAATTATTCAATGCACGAAGTATATATAGTAGGATTGATTGTTAGTGCATACTTGATAGGGTTTACATTCAGATTATCAACAATTTGCTCAAACCCTTCACTTTCAGTGGGTTTAGATAAAAACGCGACCATGTTGTGAGTATAAGCAAACTTTAGAGTCGACATTGTGTTGGGTTTTGATGATGAATGATGAAATTGAGTTAGGGTTTATGATGAGAGAGTATATGATTGAATGGAACTGATTAATTGAGTGACTGAAACCTCTTAATTGATTAGTATTTTATGAATATACCACATCAACAAATTCACGTTCTATAGCAGTTTTAGTAGTAAGTTATGCTTGGCAACATTAACTTTCTTTCGCAGTCGTAAGTTATGCCTAGCAGCATTAACTTATACCTAACAACATTAAGTTATGCCTAGCAGCATTAACCTTGAGTCACCAACATTAACTTTCAATTCCATTCTAAACACTCTGTCTGTTTTTAATATATTCAACTCTCTTTCTGTTTTTCAACTCACCACTTCTCTCAATTCTTTTACTCACCAAAACTCTCTGTCTGTTTTTATTCCACACATCTCTCTTTCTTTTTTATTCTCACCAACTCTCTCAATTCTTTTTCTCACCAAATCACTCTGTCTGTTTTTATTTCACACAGCTCTCTTTTTATTTTTATTCTTTCCAACTCTCTTAATTCTTCTACTTACAATTTTCACAATGTTAATCATACCAACAGTATTAAGTATAACTAACATCATTAACTTAGCAGTATTAAGTATAACTAGCAGCATTAATTATACTTAACAGCAGAAACTTTTAATGACATGAATAACAGTACTAATTCATACAAAACTCTACAAAAACATAAAGAGATAAAAGACTTTAGAGATTTAACATTCCAATACTAGCAATCAAATATTGAAATCTACTTACATCAAAAGCTTTTGTAAGCAAATCTGCAACATTTTTGTCGTATATGGATATTGACCATTTGAATCAATTTCTTTTTATTGCAATCTCTAATAAAATGATGTCTGATCTCTATATGCTTTGTTTTTGAATGAAAAACAGGATTTTTTATTATGCAAATAGTACTGTTATTATCAATAAAGATCTTGGTATGCATAAAATTGTACCCATAATCAAGTAGTTGATTCTGGATCCAAATCACTTGTCCACAACAACTTAAAGCAGCTACATAATCACCCTCTGTTATGGAATTAACAACCACAGTCTGCTTTTTGCATTGCCATGAAATCAATCTACACCCAAGGAATTGACAACCTCCTGTTGTGGACTTCCTATCTAAGCTTGCTTCAGCATAATCACTATCAGTGTATGCTACCAAATCAAAAGGCGAATCTTTTGGATACCAAAGGCCCAATTTAGGTTGACCTTTTAAGTATCTAAAAATTATTTTCACAGCATGAAGATGTGACACTTTTGGGTTGACTTGATATCTTGCACAGGCACACACTGCAAACATAATATCAGGTTTTGAAGAAGTAAAATACATCAATGAACCAATAATTGATCTATATAAATGAACATCCACTTCTTCACCATCTTCATCCTTGAGCAAAAGCTTTTGAGTTTCCATAGGTGTGCTTGCTGTTTTAACATCAGTAAACTTAAATTTCTTTAAAATCTCAGTCACATACTTGTCTTGACTGATAAAAATCCCATCCTCCTTCTGCTTTACTTGCAGTCCCAAGAAGAATGTGAGTTCACCCATAGAACTCATTTGAAACTTCTTATGCATCATCTTCTCAAACTCAGTGCATAATGACTTCTTTGTAGAGCCAAAAATGATATCATCTCCATACACTTAAACTAACAGAATATCACCTTTGTCCCTTCTGATAAACAAAGTCATGTCTATCTTTCCTCTCTAAAACCTATTGTCCAACAAATAAGTTGACAAGGTTTCATACCAAGCTCTGGGAGCTTGATGCAGTCCATAAAGTGCCTTTTCTACTTTGTATACTCTGTCAGGGAAGTATGGATCTTTAAATCCCGGTGGTTAACAAACATAGACTTCCTCTTCAATCTTACCATAAAGAAAAGCACTCTTGACATCCATTTGGTACATCACAAAGTCTTTAAATGAGGCATAGGCTAAAAATAGCCTATTTGCTTCAATTCTTGCAACAGGGGAAAAGACTTCATCATAGTCAATCCCTTCTTCTTGTGTGTACCCTTGAGCAACCAATCTTACTTTATTTTTAATCACAATTCCTCTTTCATCCTTTTTATTCTTGAAGACCCATTTAGTGCCTATGGCCCTTTTTCTATTTGGTAAATCCATCAAAGTCCAAACTTCTTGTAACTTGAATTGTAGAAACTCTTCTTGCATAGCCTCTATCCAGCTTAGATCCTTTAATGCATGAATTACCTTTTCGGGTTATTCTTGTGATAAAAAGCAAGCAAACAAGCAGTTTTGAAGGTCTTTATGGTTTGTTCTTTGCTGAACTGAACTAAACAAACCATGCTCTTCTAAATTTTTTGTCATTCTTCTTGTTTGAGGTGTTGAATTCAAGTCTCCAATAATTTGTTCAACTAGATGATATTTGTGTACTCTTGTAGTTGGAATAGGACCGACATGCATAAATGCATTTCATGTCAGCCTCTGCATCATCATCTTCATCACTTCTTGAGAAGTCAAATATGCTAATATCTTCCAAAGCAGGCATATTTGGATCAACTGGAAGTTCAATGCTTGTTTTTGCACTAAAAGCATTAACCTTATTTGTGTTAGCAGCATTAACATTGTTAGTACTGTTAACATTATTATCCTTCTCTTGATCAATACTTTTACTATCTTTTCTTGGATCACCTCTTTCTTTTCTTGGTTCTTTAGTAACCTTCTTTTCATCATCTCCTAAAGTTTGAATCCAGCATCAGGAGAACTCTTTGAAATTTGAGAGAATGGTGGATCAGTAGCCCACAATGGTAGCAGAATGTAATCTTTGCCAGGTACTGTCTCCATTCTAGCTTTACCTGCATCATCACATGCTTTTGTACCTGCATTACCATTAGACTGATTTCCTACAACAACTGGCTTATAATTCATTAACTTTGTTAGTGCATCAATATCAAAAAGCCAATTTGGTCCACTTCCTGCAATATTAGGTGTATTCTCACTAAACTGGACATGCAGGTTCTCTTCAACTATTCTAGTTCTACTGTTGAATACTCTAAACGCTTTACTATTGATTGAGTACCCAACAAAGAATCCTTCATCAGCCTTACCATCAAACTTGCCTAAGTGATCTATGGTATTGAGAATTGTAACAGGACACCCAAATGGTCTCATAAAGCCTAAAGCTGGTTTTCTACCAAGAAAAAGTTCATAAGGGGTCTTGTTATGAGGCTTAGTTACTAATACCCTATTTTGCACATAGCAAGCAGTATTAACTGCTTCAGCCCAAAAAGTAGTAGGTAGCTTAGAATCAGCTAGCATTGTCCTAGCAGCCTCAATTAGTGTTCTATTTTTCCTCTCAGCTACTCCATTTTGTTGAGGAGTTCTAGCTACACTAAATTCTCTCTTAATACCTTTTCTCTCACAAAACTGATTCATCTCCTTATTCTTGAACTCAGTTCCATTGTCACACCTAATTACCTTAACCCTTTGATCTATTAGATTTTCTACTCCAGTTATAAAGGACTTAAGAATGCCACTAGTCTCATCCTTAGTAGCTAGAAAGAAAACCCAACTAAACCTACTGTAATCATCTGTGACAACTAGGCAATACATCTTTTTCATTAAGCTTTTTACAAATGTTGGACCAAACAAATCCATGTGCAACATATGTAAAGGTTGGCTGATTGAACTTACTGTTTTGGACTTACAAGAAGCTCTATGTTGCTTTCCCTTTTGACAAGCAACACAGGTTTGATTATTTTCAAAAAGTTTTAAAGGTAAACCTCTTACAAGATTTCCCTTAACCAGTTTATTCATAGTTTTGAAATTTATGTGTCCAAGCCTTCTATGCCAAAGTTTAGATTCATCAGATGTGGCTTTTGCAAAGAGACAAGTTAGACCTCCTTTAGGAACAATATTCTTTAAATCAACACTATACATATTGTTCTTTCTAGGAACTTTAAGTAAAACATGACTTTCATCAGTTAACTTAAAGTTTGGAGATAAAACAATACATTCAGTGTCATTAAAGAGAACACTATTCTTTTTGTCACACATTTGTGATACACTAAAGAGATTAAATTGTAACTCTCTCACAAAATACACATTTTCAAAATCTAGATTACCAGTTTTAATGGTACCTTTTTCCTGTGATTTTCTCTCCTTTGGAGTTCCCTCCAAAAGCAACATATCATCCATCTATCTCTTTATAGTCAAAAGATACGGACATGTATCCTTTCCATGTCAAGTGCCTTGAGCAGTCCACTAATCAATTACTCTTTGAATCTTGTAAATCCATTTGTGATTTCCCGCACATTGAGATAAAGAAAATCAGTTTCTTTTGGGGACCCAAGCCATCACTGACTTGGATCTGCCTTGTGCATCAATATAATGAAACTTCTTTAGAGTGATTGATGCATTGTTGTGTTTAGAAACATGGTCTAAAACTTTAGTCTTTGGTTTCCAAACTTAACAAGCTGAGGCCTTAACAGCATTAACATTATTTCCTTTGACAGCATTAACTACTGCTTTTGGCCTAGCAACATTAACTTCTTTACCCCTAACAATATTAACCCTCTGATTAAAATTACTGCTTTTAAATGCTGTATTCTTATTAATAGGCCTCTTAACAGTTGAATGTGCTATTTTATAAAGATATGACATTGGTCTAACATCATTCACTATTGTTTTTGAGTGAGCAGTATTAACTTGTCTAGCAGTATTAACTGATACTAAGCCAGACTTCAGTAGTACTGCTCTTGGAACCATGTTCTTTTTAACATAGGGGTGAGTCTTTTTAGCAAATTTTTTGGTGATTCACACTTTGAGCATTGTTCTAAACATGTTTTTGATTCACCCTTTTACAATCTACCCTTAAGTGATTAAAACTTCCACATACATAACAAGCTTTATTAAACATCTCAAAATTACTTCCTAATCTTTGAGACATCATATTATTCCAGTTTCTTTGATTCCCTTTAGGAGTATTTTGCATAACATGATTAACAGTTTTCCTAGCAGTATTTTCTTGCTGTTTAAGTTTGACAAACTTTGTCTAAGCAAAATTAGACTTAACAGTTTTCTTTTTATTTTAGGCTTTGACTCAGCTTCATCCCCACTATCTGATATCCAATATTCAATAAGTAAGGGACCAAAGTTCTTCATAACAACCTTAGGCTTGTCTGCACTAGCCTTAGCTTCATGATTGTAGTTATACTATACTATATTAATACACAAAAGTATATGAAATAAATTCCCAAGTTGCCCTTGAAAATATATCACACACAAATATATAATAATACGATACATATATTTACTGGGAAGTATGATTCCCCGGGTCGTATCCCCAACGATTTATGAAATTGAATCCACGTTCTTGTTCGGACAATGATTTGAATAAACACAAAGATTGATTTGATTATCTATAACTACTTATTAAAAACAACAATTAAAATAAGACAAACAAAGTAATTAATAGCAACCAAATTCAATAACGCGAAACAATAAATCACGACAAGATAATAAATTAAACTAATTAAAACCTTAAGAGTGCAAAGGAATATTTCTAATTCCTAAATTAAGATAAAAGACAATTTTAGGAAAAAGAAAATTATTTTATATTATGTCTTTTGTATTCAATTATGAATCAAAAACTCAAATAAAAACTATTTAAATCCAAGAAAATTATGCAATTAAATTTCCTAAAAATTCTAAAAATGATTTTCTAACTTAGAAAAGTCTAAAATATTATAAAAACCCAAAGAACTATTTTAACTACTTTTTATAATAAAATCCTATTTTTAAAACTAAATTTAAAAAGTAAATAATGAAAATAAAAATCTACAAATTGTAAAAAAATGATTTAATAAATGTAAAACTAAAAGTATTAATCCTAAATCTAAAAAAAACTATTTTTTTGTATTTATTAAAAGTTAATGTCTATTTTTTATTCATGTTTTGAAGATTTAAATCTAGAAAAAATTATAAAAAATCAACTACTAAAGGGAAAAATCTAAAAAATATACAAAAAGTCCTAAATTAAACAAGGAACATCAGAAAAATAAGCACGACTCCCACCAGCATATCTAATAAGCTAAAGAGAATAAAAGCAAAAGAGAGGCTAACGGCTTAAAAGGAAAAAGGAAATGAAAAAGTGTATAAAGATTAAATGTGAAGGGAACTGTCGGTTGGATGAGCTATTGAAGCAAAAAACAGGTTAAGTCATCTTGTGTTTGTGTAGGGAGAGGTCTTGGGTTCGAGTCCAGGCACACGTTCTTTTTTTTTTTTGAAAATTCAAAGAACAAAGTTATAAAGGACACTTTTATAAAAAAACTTTAATAAAGACACTACAAGCTCAAACTACTCACAAATTAAGCCCTCTCAAAAACAGCTTGAGAAGTGCGTTTTTACAAGAAAGTGAGCCTTTTGAGAGCTAAAAAACTATATATCACTAAATTAAGCACACAGATCTTCAAAAAAGCTCTAAACACATTGAAAACCCAAAGCTATTCTATAAAGCATTATAATAGTACTAGAAACTAAGTCTAATGAGCTACTAACCTAATATTACTGAAAGCTTAATGAAATTAAGGTTTTAAAGATGTCAAACTCAGGAAAAGCACTTAAAACATAAGTAAATAGATAAGATAAATTTCTCAATAAGCTACTACTGAAACTAAAGCTATTTTGAAAACTTTTCCTACCTACTATTAAGCTACAAATTTAAATCTAAAAAACAGATTATAAAGCTAAAAATCTAAAATAGAAGCTAGAAACTACTTATCTACTGCGTTTTTGCTTTTGAAAATTTTAATTGAACTTTGAATGCTAAATTATCCTAAATATAATCGTAAAAATTAGAAAGCAAGCTTTAATCTATCTAAACCTATATGTAAACTATTAACCTACTGAATTTTAATAAGTAAAACCTACTTAAGCTACTTAAATTTTGATCAATAAGCACTGCAGTTTAAGACTGCACTTGTGACCTTAAGGGTCAAACCTGCAATAGACACACCACTTAGGTGTGCAAGAACACTTAGCAAGCAAATTCCAAGCTTAGGGAAGCTTGGATCAAAAGTTCTATACTAGCTTAAGAAGAAAATCTCCCCTGGTGCAGGATAAGACAAGATGCACCTCAAAATGATTATAAGAACAAACTAATTCATCAAACCTTTTCAAAACTTAATCAATAATGAAATCAAAGCTGACCAAAGTGAAATCACCAATTTACTTTGACTTTTGAAGGCCAAACTGCACTAATCCAAACACTCCTTCATTTTAATGAAAACTCAAATCAACTTATGAAAATGAACTTTAATAATTGAAACTTGAAAACCAGATGATAAAAAGCTACTATGAATCCTATGAAGTAAATTTAAATTGACTAATAAGCAAAACCTATAAGCTTATAAGCTAAACAAGTGTTTTTGGTATGTTTAAGAGTTTTTATGAAATTTTAAAACAAATAGACCTATAAAAACTTTGATTACTCTATCCTATCCTACACAATTAATCTACATAAAGAGATTAAAATCAAAAATTACCCTATTACTTCTACCAGTACTAACTAAAGAACACTAGCATTACTAACTTAAAGTTAGTACTGCTTGTTCCAAACACCCCTTAATAGTGACAGATTTCATTTTAAACTATCAATTAAGGAAACTAATGATTAGAACTTAATAACCAAATATAGAACAGCTTATAAAGGACTTAATTGACTTATTTAAACTAATGATTAAGCTAGAAAATAAGATTTATGAACTATGCTAAGATATTAATCTAATGATAGATTTAAGATAAAAATTAAGCAAAATTAAGATCTAACCTATATTAATCAAAATCAGATAATCAATTCTACTTAATAAGCATAAAATCCTTCAGATAAGCACAGATAAGCTATTAATAAGAAGAAATAAGCTAATAGTAAACTAGAATTTTAAGACAGAAATGGAAATGAGAAACTTACATAAGCCTTAGCTAAACAAAGGCATAAGAGGCTCAAAAAGCTTGTCTACTAGCTCATCATATTGTAAATAACTAAGTAAAAGTCTAATGGAACCTCTTCCTTTGTAAGTTCATCATCCAAAAGCTCCAACAATCATAAGCAAGGGTACTTATAGCTGATTTTAAGGTTTGAGTATATTAAGAGCTTATTAATAGCTCAGTTTGAGCTTAGAGACTCAAAGAGTTTGTATGAGCTTGTGAAGGGCTTTTGAAATAGTAGCAAACATTATTTGAGATCAAGTAAAAGACTTATAACAATTTTATTAAAAGAAAAACTTGGAATTATATTAACTAGAAACTAGGGGGGATGTTACAATGCTTAATAAAAGAAATTACAAGTGCTTAAAAGAAAATTACAATTTAAAACTAAAAAGTTACATAAGCTATTTTAAAAACTTAAGAAAAAAATACAGAGAAAAAGATTCTTTCTTCTTGTGAGAGTGAAGGAGGGCTATTTATAGCCTACCAAGGATGCTTCTAGGTCCTTAGCCTCTGCACAAGCTCCTTTCAATCCTGGCCTTCAATCATTACCAATCATTAGAAGCTCAATTTTATCCGTAAGATCACTCTTTAGCTCACATGGATTGCCAGCGTGGCAATCCGTGATTGTGACACCTTGTGCTTCTTTTGTGAGTACAAATAGTGCAAATTTTCTGTCCTTGATGTGCTACTTATCAGACCACGTGTGATTCCCTTGTGGGTTTCCACCAATGAGAAGGCTTGGTGATGTATTACTTTGCCACGTCAAAACTTAGCACTCAAATTACCCATCCATACTGTCAATTTAACATTGCCCCTTGATTTGAGCTTGAGGTAAAACGGGGAAGATGATGAACAGTTAAAACTGTATTTCCCGCGTTTTACCTCTTATAAAAGTATGAGTATTTGACTTTTAATAAACCCGGGTAAAATTTGTTTAACTTTGGGCTTATAAAGGGGTTTTGGGCCTGGTGTTGGGATTGGGCTTTGTGTTTTGTTATAAGGAAGTAACGGGTGTTAACTCTTATAAACAAGAGTTAACACCGTTAGGGTTTAGGGATTATTTTTGAAATTTGGTAAATATGAGGGACTGATTTGGAAATTTTAGATTTTGTCCTTTTGTGTTGACCATGTATGACTGAAGGCTGACCACTGTTGACTTTTTGACCTTTTATATAGTATTCTCCTAGCTCTTTGTGTGCTCTTCCGTTCCCGTGTTCGTGTTTGTCCATTTTTGACCATTTTCTTGAGATTTTTGCAATATCCGTACCTACACAATCACAAAGACAAAACAAGCAATATTCAAGCATTTTAAGCACAAATTTGTCTTTTTAGGGCCTATTTTGATATAAAACGGATATGTGTTTTCACACATATCAAAATTCCCCAAACTAAGCGATTGCGTGTCCTCACGCAATGTTATATGCCTTATAACCAAATACCTCAAAACTTTCCCAACTAAGCCTTTGAAAAGTAGCAAAGATTTTTATGGGAAAAATTAAGAAATCACAAGTTATAAAACACCCATTTTTCCCATTTTTCTAAAACTTATCTAAAAGTTATTTTATTATTATTTTTATTAATAATATAACTGAGATTATTTCGACTTTCGTTATTTTCATAACTGTTAAGGATCATAGAACAAGATGCATTTCGATCCGAGAATGCCCCGAAAAGGATAAATTCATCGTCCCCGATTTTTCACTTATCCAAACCAAGCTTAAAACGAAATCACAGCTAAATATCAGTAAGGATGCTAACGCTACTTATATTTGTAACTTGTGAACTTTTTACTCCCGACAATTATTATATCTTAAGTGAGTGTGCTATCTTGAATTTCAACCATGGATCAACTTTTTGCAACATACTATGCTTTACGTTCCACCTTAGAATAATGAGTTTAAAGGCGAGATCATCCCATGTAACGACTTTCGCTCGGTACATCCAACATTACGCTAAGTGACCAGGCTTTTAACAACCCCACAGAGACTATAACAGGGACTCATACAATCAGGACCTTAGGTTACAAAAACTCTCATGATTTCTCGGATATTCATCTACTTAATAAAATAGAATAGTCAAAGTACAAAAGCATATTTGAATTTAACAAAAAGAAGTCAATTTATTAATTTAATTTAACTATTTAGACATTTATGCAATTGTAACCCTCGACCTTTTAGAAGGCTGCAACATCGGTTGTGAGCCGGCAAGATGCAGCAAACTTTATCATCTCAAGATTTTTATTCTTACTATGGGCTTTCTTTAGAAGACTACCACATCGGTTGTGAGCCGGCAAGAGGTAGTAAACTTTTATCAACCCACAACTTTTATTATTTATTTTTTATCATTTTATCATCATTTTAAATTATCTATATATATAGAAAACTTCTTTTTGAAAAATTCAAGTATAAATTATGCTAACAAAGACCTAAAATTTTTGCTATATATTACATAAAAAATTGTTGATTTAAGTTTAATCTCCAAAAACAGCACGTATATTAATCCGGTTAAGAGCTTATGGGAGAAAAAGCAACAAGTTACATACATGAGCTCTTAAGATTTCCAAATAATCTTTGTTTAGCATCCTACTCATACTTAACTCTATCATTTTTCGTTCTTCGCAAATTAGCGAACGCTTAGCCTAAAAGTTAAGGAACAAGCTAGAGCTCAACACGCTCGATCGGGTCAAAATTTACTCTTATTCTTACCCAGCAAGAAAGTCAAAATTGTGACAAAAACACTTATTTTATTTTTGAAAATTTTAAAAATTTTCATATTTTTTGAAAATTTTGGTGGGAAAACGGGGTACGTGAGAACAACGGGTAAAAGTAGGTAAGATCATATCGAAGATATACTACCCCATACTAAAATCAAACATTGTCCTCAATGTTTCCTAGCCTAAGACTTAAAAACATACTAGAACTCAAAAAGGTCGAATGCATAACTTAAACATGAAGAAAGTATCACAAAAATCTTTAGTCGTTTATCAAGTGTGCTAAAAGATAAATGTTAGTCGATAATAATCTTTAGGATATCGGATTTCCCCAAACTAATGGCAAGCAAAGGCTAGGAAGCTCGAGTGGACCGGGACAAAACACCGAACACGAGAGTCTTCAGAAAATTTAGGTCTATCCTGCAAACAATCACAAGTACAAACAACAAACACAAAGAACGGAAGAGTACAAGAAAATATTATCACGAAAAAAACAAGAAGAAGCATACAACAAAAGAGCCATCAACAATAAAGAAGCCCTCCTCACAACACATTAGAAGCTAGAAAGAAAAATAGAAAATGGATAAGCATGGGGTGCCTCCCACGAAGCGCTTTGTTTTTGGTAACCGAGTCACATAGCTTGACTCGATCCCTGAATTCATTCGTCCTTAGGGAGAGAGTAAATGGAAGAGAAAATCTCAATCGGGCTTTTCATAATTTTGGATAAACATAAGCACTGACAAGTTCATCCCATGAGATGCCACCGGCTCTAAGTGGAGATGCCGGGGTCATAAATGATGTCCTCATTTTTGGTGGAGGAAAGTAAAGGAGAAACCTCAGGGTATATGAGAAACGGGAGAAAAGTCCAAGTGACAAATGTGAAGGAATCATCAACTTCAACATTATTCTTACCTCCCCCTGGATCAAAACATTCATCTTCATTAAGCTCATC
This sequence comes from Tanacetum coccineum, assembly GCA_026074375.1. Lineage (NCBI taxonomy): Eukaryota > Viridiplantae > Streptophyta > Magnoliopsida > Asterales > Asteraceae > Tanacetum > Tanacetum coccineum. The sequence continues at coordinate 71,176 of BQNB010013863.1, forward strand.
AACATTATTGATCACTGAAGCATCAGGCTCAATATTGAAGGTTAAACGTTCATGAGTAGGATTTTCGTTAAGCAAGTTGTCAATAATGTCCTCTTCCGAGTCAAAATCACTTTTAATACCTGGTGGTATTGAATCATCTGGTCCGGAAAATATATCGATCTCTTCCCTATTGGGGTCACTATCCTCAATGCGAGTAGTAGATGCAGGAAGAGACTCGATGATTGTATGAAAATTTTCCGGCGACCGGGAAGATGAATTTCCGCATAGTAACGACATTCGACTGATATAATCCTTGTGCTTTCTAACAATTCTTGGAGGAATCGTGATGACTCCACCAGCGAACTCATGGTGAAGAGGATCACTCTTGGGAGAAAAAGTTATCAAAGTATCATGGTCTGATTCATTCTTAATGTGTTGTGGTTCATGATAAAAAAAATACACCGAAAAAGAGATTATGGGTGTTATCATCACTAAGCAAACTCTCAAGATATAAAACGTCTCCCTCTGAGTCATAATAACCTTCCATAATATACGTAGGAACTTCGATAGCTAGAAAAGCATCGATCTCATCATTGTCGCCTCCTGGGTCGAAACACTCAGCTTTATCAATTGGAGCATCGTACAAAATTCTTTTCCAATCATTTGTTTTACATTCCAAATCAAATAAATCATCATTCTCTTCGAAAGGTGGATCATCGATGAATCCCACGAGAATGGAAGCAACACTTTTGATAGTAGTAGACGGATCATGGTGAAGTAGAATCTCAATGTCGTCTCCTAGAGCGAGACACTCATCCTTATTAGAATCAAAAAGAGGTGTGACTAGGAAAGTCAACTCATCAAGGTTGGAATCATAAGAATCCTTGCACTCGATGTCCTTTAACACTTCATCAAAAAGAGGGTTTATGTCACTAGAGTTGAGATTGACATCAAATTCAAAAAGAGGGTCAGAGAAAGTCATAGAATCATCACATGGAACGTTGATGGAAGAGAAATCATCACACGAAGTTAAAACGTTCTTACTATCACTCCTGGATGTATCTTCAGATTCTCTTAGGATTGGGACAATTTCTTCAGCATTAAAAGTACTAAGGTGCTCGTCCCCCATTATGAGAGAATCCTTGGGCTCAATAGACGGTAAGGTGGATGTGATTGCAAAAACCGAAGAAACTTGAGGTGTTTTGTTTCAATGAAAAATGCTGTCCTTGCAAATAACTTTAAAATTCTTCAAACAAGGTGTGATACGAGTTTGGCATTTAGCTGTCGACTCTGTGAGATTCTTCACTTCCTGCTTTTCCTTTTCATCGTTGTCATCTTCTGATGGAGGCAAGCAAACTAGAGCGGGCTCGTCGATGAACTTCTTAAAACTATCCTTGCATGTGTCATTAACCATTTTAATTGACTCGTTTACATGCTTTTGAGGATGTTTTGTCGTGCCATTGACATGAAAAATTATTTGTTCATTTCCGTCCCTTAAAATAAGCTCTCCTTCATACACATCAATTAATGCTTGACTGGTCCTCAAAAAGGATCTTCCTAAAATGAGAGGTACTCGAGGACCGGCTTCAAAATCAACAACAATAAAATCGGTAGGAAAGTGAAAACTCCCAACTTTGACAAAAACGTCTTCAGCGACTCCTTTAGGATGAGTAATGGATCGATCTGCTAGCTCTAAAGTCATCCGAGTTGGTGTAAGTTCGGGTAAAGAAAGCTTTTTCTAAATAGAAAGGGGTATAAGATTTATGCTCACGCTAAGATCGGCCAAGGCGTGACATACATCCATTCCCAGGAAATCACATGGAATAAGAAACTTACCTGGATCTCCAAGCTTTTCAGGAAATTTTTAAGGAGCATCGCCGAGCAATTCTCGTTCAACGGTATCTTAGCTAACTCAAGCAACTTTTCCTTGTTCATGAGCAAACTCTTAATCGTAGGAGCAAATCTTGACATCAAAAGTAAAGCATCCGCGAAACTTATGTCGAAGCGCAAATCTTGAATGATTTGGAAGATCTTCTCCATTTGATTCGAAGCTTTGTCATGAAATTTTTCTTGGTTAAGTCAAGAAGGATATGGAATATTTGGCTTAGGTAAACTCTTCGGAACATCGGGTTCCGAAATGGGAGTGGGGGTAACCGAAGGTGGGATTTGAGCAGTACTTTCTTGGAAATTAGATTGCTCCTTATCCGTTGTCTTCTCGGTTTCTTGTTCCACTACCTTTTTAGGAGAAGGATTAGTAAGAATCGAGGGTCCCTCGTAAGCAACACCATTTCGAGTAGTGATCGCTTTCATCTCACCCTTCGGGTTTGAAATGGTATTACTCGGAAGAGTAGCCGATGTTGAGGCATGGTTTTGAAACAATCCACCTATCATGTTTTGCAAATTATTTTGAAAAGTAGTTTGTTGATTCATCATGA